>CAUYQV010012757.1:0-11718 GCA_963574575.1 Galagoides demidoff | reverse complement strand
AACTGAGAAAATGACATGAAGGCTGTGTTGATCAGTTTGATGGAAGTATTTCAGATTGCATGTGAAAACCCCACACTGTACCCCAGAAGTGTATTAATGTACATAGTTATCATTCAATAAAAAAATTTAAAAAAAAAAAAGAATCCATGGCTCTTACATCCACTTCTTTTTTAAAAAAATAATATTCTAAGTGTATGGAAAAAGACACTATAGAATCTCATTTGCCTAGTAAGTCAGAGCCTCAAGCTTGCAAAACAAACTAAAAGAAAGTCCAATTATACCGTTCTATCAGAATATTGGAAAAATTTCAACATATCTATATGATTAAAATGTCCCATATTGGTGACTTTCCCAGACAAAAAAATTAATTTGATATAAAGTGACTCAGTAAATTCGCCACTAGGAACAAACTTTCAGCAACTTATCTCCCTAAAAGTAAAATAATAAAGTTCTGTATCACCTAGTACTTTCCCACATCCATAATTCTTTTTTTATGCTTTTCAGTAGGGTGAAGACAGGCCATAATCATTTGGGTTGAGTAATCTCATATTTTGCATTTCCTTGGTGGAGGTCAGATATGCTATTGTGTTAGGAGACCTTGAAACTCAGTTTTGAATGGAGGTGGAGTTGGGTTTTGTTTAGTTATGTATTTCTAAGTTTCAGATATGAGAACTTTGCTAAGTAAAGAATTCCCAGGCTACCACTTCCTTCTGAGCAACATTCATGTCTAAAATCTGATCTCTCCCCAGCAAAGACACACCAGGGGTGCTGAATTACTGTGTGGCAATCCTATTAGTTACTGCCAAACTGCTAACGTGATGCATTTTTTAGACCAGTGCAGTGATAGAAGGCAAACCTGACAGCTGTTTCGTCAATCATTTACCCTGAAGCTGGTTAGCATGGTCACTTATTTACTGTTTAAAATAGGCATTTTATAACAATAACTCAAAGCCAACATGGCCACAAATGGGAGAAAACTGGCCCTTGGGATCTGGGGAAACTTTGTGGTCAGATATATATTTATGCTTATGTTGTTCAAATACATCTCATTACTCACTCTGAGTCACCCTGTAGCCTGCCACATTAAAGTGATCAAGCTCACTACAGAGGGACTAAGTGGAAATATAGAACCCACATTGTCTTTAAGCCCTCCTCATGAAACTGAAGTGCTCATATACCTAAGAGAGATGTCGTCGCCGATTCCAGAATTCAATGGCTTGGTTTTCCCAGTTGGTTTCTGTATCCTAATTAAGTTTACTATTCAGGCCAACACAGAAAATTTTTCTGTTAAGCCTATTTGTGGAAAAGTGCAACAAATAAATAATAACAAGGGAGATAGGGGTAGAGAAAAAGAACAAGAACTGAAGATGAAGATAGTGATTTAGGCTCTTTCTACACAGGCTGTTCTAGAAAATTTGAGCATTCCGATTGTTGTCATGGCTGCTGTAAATCAGCACAGTTGAGTAGACTGTGGTGAGATCAGTTTGGCCCCTTATAATGGCTGTGCCATAGTTCCGCATTTTGTGAATGCAAACTAGATCTCAGATATGAATTATTTTTGAATTATTATTTTGAAAATTTATAATTTTCAATTATATTTGACATTAATAATGTGAACCACAACTAGACTATGGATCCCTAAGCAAGATCTTCTGAAGGTAACTTCCTATACATTGACAAAGATAGGGAAAAAGAAGGCAGAGGGAGAAGAAACAGAAAGAAAAGCTTCTCTTCATATCTGTTCTAGAACCCAAGAGCCTTCCCTGGTTTCTCCCAAAGTCAGTATCAGGAAGTAAAATGCACAAAAATCAAGGGACGTTCTATTGGCACTATCAGGCAGTCAACCTTGATCAAGAAATGTGAACTACAAGAATAAAATAGGAATTTGGGAGTTTTATGTATAAAAATCAGCTGTTTTGTTATCTGAAAGATATTTATTAGTGGATCAGACAAATATTTATGGTATCTAATTATCCACGAAATATGTTTTAAATTGCTTTCTGTTAACATTTGAATGAGATAATGTCTTCCCCCTCCCCAATACAGGCTTAATTGCCATCAGATGGTTGTCTTCTTTACTCTGTGAAACTTGAACTTAAAAAAAATTAAAGTTTCTCAAGAAATCTTTTGGCAATTGAATATTTTCTAGATTAAATCCATGAATATTTTCAGAAAGAGGGAATTTATTTTGAAAACCCCCAAATGAAATCAGTGCGTTCAAGTATGAAGAATTTAAAAACATGTTTTCATTAGATGTCAATCTAATATACAATTAGATAAATACTCAAACTCTTTTGGGTGGGAGCATTGGGAAATTGGGGAGAGGGGTGTCCCAGAGGATGGGGCTGTGCCTCCCTTCCTCAAGCCCTGCCAGCCCCTTTCCTCTCATATTTTCTATTGCCTCAGGAGTAGACCCATCAGTGTGAGACAGGGTTCCCACTTGCCAGCTGTGGTTGGCACCTTCCCCTGCTCCCTGCCTAGCTCATTGCCTTCTTGGCAGTGCTGGCGGAGACCCTTATGGACACTGAGGACTGGCTTGCTCTGGGCAGCCTCCTCACCCTGGCTGGGCTGTTGGAAGGCCAGCTGATGAGCAAGGAGGAAGCTGGCTTTGGTGAGTGTGACAAGTTCTATGCCAAGACCCCACCTATGGGGCTGGCGGCTGATTCCCAGGTGAAGATCTGTCAGCACTCCTGATACAGGTCTCCCCCATTCAAAGCTGAACAGGGACCCTCATTTCCTAGGCCTATGCAAGTTCATATAAGAGTCCTGGGCCTGAGCAATTTCATGAAGGGAATGCAGGTTCACCTTGCCCCTAGCAGAAGAGACTGTAACCATTCATTAATGTGCTCCTTCTCCTTGCCCTGCGCCAAAGGGACTATATCCATTCATTTGTTACCAAGTCCTGGCCAAATGTAACTACAAAGTACCCATGCTACTATGTGCACCCCTAGACAAAGGACCGAGCTGGAGATGTTCAGATTTGGGTCTTTCCCTCTACAGGATCTCTGGTGCTTTTCCTGTATTCTTTTCTGTATAATAAATCCTATCTTAACCAAAGATCTGTGGTCCATGGGTCCATTCTTAGAAGTAGACCAAGGACCTACTGAAGAAAGAAATTCTGGTAACAAGTGGACAAGATCAGCCCCTCTCTGTTGAACACCACCTTAGAAGTGTGGGTGAGGGTGGTTAGGGCTCTTGAAGGTGAGACAAGGAGAAAGAGAGAATCCCAAGATGGAGTAGTGGAGCCAAGTGAACTATGAAAGTTTCTGCTCCCCAATTCAGTCTTTTCTTTGACCAACACCCTCACACTTCAGATGGGTAGCCTTAGTTGATCAGTTAGGACTGGCGTGATCAATCTCACATTCAGGATGCATAAACTGGCAGGGCTGACAGCCGTGCATATGACTTGTGGCCACTCTGAACGCACAGCCAGGAGGCCATTCACTTGCCTCTGCACAGACAGGTTTTTGGTTAAGGATGCAAAAATGGCCCAGGAATACTTCATCCTTGGGTGCCTTTGGAAGGTGGCAGCATTGTCCTCATTCGTAGACAAGAAAAATAAAGTCCAACAAAATGAAGGCAACACCTCTGGTTAATGAGTATGAAGCAGACTGGAGAGCCTTGGTATTCACCAGAGGTAGATGTCCAGGATGCAGGGGTCCATGGGGTGGCCCAGGCTGTTTGTCACCTCTGTATTGGTCAAGACCCTTCTTCTCCAATAACTTCAGTTTCTCTCTCTATTGGATGATGGTTCTGGGGACTTTCTAGGCACTTGTAATTCTAAGAGGTCCAAAGAAAATAGTCTTTGAGTAAGGATAGGGACAGCCCAGATTCCAGTTCAAGTTGGTTGGAATTTCACCTCCAGATCTAACCCCAGGTTCCTCCCCCCCTGAAAATCAATCCTCTGAGCTGAAGGAGGTATGTAGTTTTCTATAGAATGTACTTTTGGTTTGGGGCCCTCCCTAATATTTGTGTGGTTCCAGGCAAAAGTCAACGGTGGTCCAGCAATCAAATGTCTGAATGCTTGCCATGTTAACACTAGGCTGCAAACTCTTAAGTAAAGAATATTCTATCCTCAAATTTAAAATTAAATAGGGTCTGTCTCTCACTGGTGCTGTGCTACTGGGAAAACAGATCAGTCCTCATATCTGCAAGTGGGTATTAGAACTTCTCCAACCTGATTGCAAGTGGGAATTACCTGAGGGCAGTTACACAAAACACTGTAGCCTGGACCCCAATCTAGAACAATTAAATATAAATAACACGGGAGTTTTCATAAGGCATTAAAAAAAAAAGATAGGGGAGTCTAAGGTGCAGCCAGGACAGATACCCTTTGATGCTTTAAAGAAGAGACTTGTTCTTTGAGAATGCTTTTGGCTCTGAATATGGCTGATCCTAAAAATATTTCATTTCAGAATTCCATAGCTTTATTTTTTCATATGCTTTTTCTAATAGCTAAATCACTCTATCTCTATTGGACTATATAGCTTTTGCCTGAAAAATGAAATGGTGAGCTCTTGAGAGCCAGAATTCTCTAATACATTTTAATATTCTTGAAGGTTGGTCCCTGAATAGCATCTCATTAAGGACTTACTTCATTCATTCTGGACCAGGTACTAAATGAAGTACTAGAAATATTGAGAAGAATTCCATTAATTTCATCAAGAAGGAAAAATCTCAATTTTTGGAGGCAGCTGTTTTTTCTCCAGAGTAATCTGACAAGGTCCCCAGACCTTCTTTGTCTGCTCCTCTACAACTTAAATGTCCTTCTTCAGACACATTGGACCTCAAGCCCCTTCAATGGAGTGTAATCACTAGGCTCTAGTTAGTTACTTTAATTATGGATCCTAGTGTTCAGAGAACTGCTTATTTTCACCAATGCTCTAAAGTTGTGCCTTTAAGCTTGAGAATAAATGAAACATAAACCTTGTTTTTAGAGGACATAATTTTGTTCGAAAAAAAGGGTTGTAATTCTCCCATTATATGTTCCATTATTCTGCTCTCTTATTAAGCTCTAAGCCCTCTTTTGAAATAATTGAGAAGAAAATCTTCCTCTTCTCTCTTTTTGGGAGAAAAGAGATTTATCCTCTTCTACTCCCTCTGGTTCTTGACTTCTCCACTCAGATTCCTAAGCACGTATTAATAGTGGTGAGTGGAGGGGATGGATGCATAAAGGAAGGGACTTATTCTTTTAGGGTCTATTTGCTTCCTCATATGTTGTATTCTATGAACATTTCATTTTACTCTTCCAAAGTGTGATTCATTTATATTCTTTTCCCCATAGCTAAGTCATTCTGTATTTCTGGGACACCTCCCTACTCTATAGGCTATAAGTCTTTTGGAAGAAATACTTCAGCTTGATACTCTGTTGTTACTGTGCCTTCACAGTCTTTGTATATGATTTTCCTGCCAAAATTCATTGCATCTACTTAATTGATGTTAAGCCACTCTTAAATCAATCAATATAGTTTTCCCCTGTGATGTTATTTCTCATTCTATCCTAAAATGCATCTTTCACTCCTGCCTGTCCAGATTCTTCCTTGTTAAACTATGAAGCAATAAGATTAATTTGCTGATCAGATATTTATATTGAGTCCCTTTATCCATTCATTTGCTGATCAGATATTTATATTGGGTCCCATCTATGTTCAAGTTGTCTCGGAGGGAAGTTTCCAATGTGTATGCATACACATATGCATCTACCACACACCTGCCGTTCTAATAGCCTCAAATGTTAGTTTGCCGACCTCTGTAAGAAGGAAGGTGACTGTTTTTCTCAGCCCACAGATATAGAAGAGGTCTTTGGGCAAAAGAGTAAGAGCAAAGAAGTCTTATTCTTCTGGACTCTTCTGTGCTTTGGGTTAATGGAAGCTAATTTTCTAATATCAATTCCTCTCGACTGCTATCGTAGGAGTAATAAATCGCAGGCCCACACAGAGTCATAGCTGTGAAGTGCAGGTGTCTTTGGAGGGGGAGCCTTCTGGTTCCTCTGAAACCACAAAAACTGCTCCTCCCAAAGAAATAGTTGCAGTCATCTAGGTCCAGAGCAAGTTTCTGGACTCCCCTCCCCATCTCAGCACTCTCCTCTGAGATTCCAGTTTGGCTTTGCTCTAAGTGATACGTCCTGGACTGTAGCAAAAGCAAGAAGCAGCGGGAGGTTAGAGAAATCCTGAGCCTGCTGAAGCCACTGCATGCTGGGACCCAGCTTTCCCAGGGGATAGTGCTCTGGACAGAATAATTATTTTTATGGTTGAAGGCATTATATCTCTTTTTGCTAAAGTGGTAGTTCATTGGGATAGTTTCTTTTGATGTTGGCAAATTCGTAAGAGGAAAAGCAAACCCACACAGTCTGGACAGGAGAGATTTCAGTTAACCACTCACATCAGACTAACTTGGAAGGTACATGGGAATTAGAGGCTTTGAGTATGGCCTTCCCCCCTACAAATACAGCACTGGCAAATGTGTGGGGAGATGATACTAGATGAGTAAGACAGAGTTCCCAACCATTGGGCACTTAATATGGAGTGGGTGAAAAAAGTTATTAATGGATCATCCCCAGTTGTGAGATAGGATAAAATGAAGTTCACAGGGTACTTAGAGACCAGAAAGGTGGGCATGTAACCTGTTGTGAGACTCAAAGGATTAAGGGAATAGGTTAATTGGTGTGGTTGGGTGATGGAAGGGTGCTTATTGCTACTGAGTGCTCAGTGTCCTTGCTTTTAGGACCTCTCAGCCAAGAGAGCAAGGCAATTTGTGTGTGCACACACACACATTTGCAAATATTTCTGCATGTCAATATCTGTATCTATATGAAACTAAACTGAGTCCATATTGATGTCTCCAAGTAGAATCCATTGCCCCATGGATCAGTCTACTCTTCTCCATTACTTGCAACTTCCCACTCCAACAGTGAGAAATCTGGCTCCTGCCATCTGCTAACCATTTCCTTAATTGTTCAATTCCTGCACATATGTGTAGTAGTTTCAGAATTGTTAACACATACTCCCCTGGGAAACCTTATCTACTACAGTACAGTGCTGATATACAGTTCCTCTTGACTTTAGTCTTCCAGATGGCACTCATTTCAAAGTGCCTAGGTCAACACCTTTCCCCCGAGGCCTTTTAGTGAGGTTGTTTCATGCATTTTATATATGATTATTTTGTCACAATCTGCATTCCAATCATTTATCCCCTGACCATCTAAATGGCTTTTTTTTTTACATTTGCATACATTTAGGTTCATTCTTTATACAGTAAAGTTGTGTGGGTTTTAACAAATGCATCCTGTTGATTATCCATCATTACGGTATCCTAGTTTCACCACCCTAAAAGGTATTTTGTGTTTTACCTTTTTAACTCTCCTTTACCTTCCCTCCCTTCAGGAAATCAGATAATCACTGATTTGTTTGCTGTCATTTTTCTCTGAATGACCTAGAAATGGAATTGAAAGGGTCTCTGAAAAGCAAAAAGCAACCTCTGCCTGTTACTCAGAGGGAACTCTAAAGCAGAGAGCAACCCTAAGGGAAGTAGTGTAAATTGACACAACATAGGGCCAGAGAAGATGAAGGTAGGAATGAACTTACTCAAAGGCAGATGGAACAACAGGGCAGAGGGACCCTGTGAAAGCACAGGCAGGGAGAGTAAGATGGAGTCAGGCAGGATCAGGGGGACATGACACAGCTGGTTTGGCTGGTGTAGGTCTTGCCTGACCTTTGTCCCTTAACTCCCATTTGACACAGCTGGTCTGGCTGGTGTAAGTCCTGCCTGACCCTCACTGCCTCCCATACTTAGTGTTTTGTAAATTTAGCTCCCACCCTAAAAATATCTATCTTGAGAAGTTTAAGTGGATTGAGTTAGGAGATTAACTTTTGAAGTGGAATGTTGTAATAGGTCACTGTGTTATACTAAAAGTTAATATGATCTTTGCTTTGAACTATGCAAATTAAAAGAGAATACCACATGGGAAAAATGGTAGCTTTAGGTATGATACATAAGAAGTAGAAATTTGAGTAAAGATTGGTGAGCCATTTCCCCCACCCCTCTACTGCTAAGGCTTGTCTTAACTTTTGTAGAGCTTTTTTGTGTCTCTCAATAAACTCTGAATACTCTTATTTCATCCTGGTTGTCCTGTCTTCTCTGAAAGGGTGTGTTGACTAAAAAGCCTCCCGCCAGGTTACACCCTGGCGTGGCTTGAAGTGCCTCCTTGGAAGGAGGGTGGCAAGCAGGTTTTCTTTTTTCAGGCTCTCTTTTCACAAGGGACAATCCTGTCCGAGTCTGTTTTTGTGACTCTGTGTTCATTAGTGATGTGTCTTTCAATTCTTTGTCCACCCAAGAACCCACCATTTAAAGCTCCAGCACACTTTCAGAATCATATAATATGTAGTTTTTGCAGGCTGCTTTATTTTGTTTAGAAATATGCCTGTAAGATTCATCTATGTCTTTGAATAGATCGCTTACTTCTTTTCTTTTCTTCTCTTCTTTTTTTTTTTTTGAGACAGTGTCTTACTTTGTGGCCCTCGGTTGAGTGCCTGTGGCGTCTTAGCTCACAGCAACCTCAAACTCTTGGGCTCAAGTGATTCTCTTGCCTCAACCCCCTGAGTAACTGGGACTACAGGCACTGGCCACAATGCCCAGCTATTTTTAGAGATGAGGTCTTGCTCTTGCTCAAGCTGGTCTCAAACCTGTGATCTCAGGAAATCCACCCACCTCAGCCTCCCAGAGTGCTGCGATTATAGGCGTGAGCCACCGTGCCCTGCCTGCTTACTCCTTTTTCATAGATGTGTGATGGTATCTCATTGTTAAGTTGCATTTTCCTGATTACAAAGATGTTCAACACTTTTTTTCATATGCTTTATCCATCATCTGTAAATCTTTCTTGGTGAGGTGCCCATTCAGATCTTTTGTCCATTTTTAAATTGAGCTGTTTTCTTGATGAATTTTAGGAGTTCTTTGATTATTTTGAGTACAAGTTGATTTAGTCTGGATGTTAGTTCCCTACAAATTTCCTTATTGTTGGAGGTGGGACCCGGTGGGAGCTATTTGGGTATTGGGGGTGGATTCCTCATGAATGACATAGTGCCAAAGGTTTGGTGATGAGTGAGTTATCACCCTATCAGTCATGCAAGAGTTTGTGTAAAAGAGCCTGGCACCTACCAACCTCTTGTTTCCTTTCTTGCCATGAGACAAGTCTCTTCCCCTTTGCCTTCCTCTATGATTGGAAGATCCCTGCAGCTCTCACCAGAAGCAAATGCTGGTGACATGTTTCTTGTATAGCCGACAGAACCATGAGCCAAATACATAGTAAACTTCTTTTCTTTATAAATTACCCAGCCTCAGGTATTTCCTTTACAGCAATGCAAATGGACTATGGCATGAGTCTCATCAGGAACGTATTTTGTAAATATTTACTCACAGTCTGTGGCTTGTTCTCAAGATAACAATGTCTTTCAGAAAAAGAAGTTTTAAATTTTTTTTTTGCAGTTTTTGGCTGGGGTTGGCATATGGGGCTGGCGCCTTACCCCTTTAAGCCACAGGAGCTGCCCCACAAGTTTTAAAATTTTAATAAAATCCAACTTATCTTTTTTATCTTTCATGGATTGAACTTTTGATGTGTCTATTTTTTTTTTTTTTTGAGATAGAGTCTCACTATGTCACCCTCGGTAGACTCCTGTAGTGTCACAGCTCACAGCAACCTCAAACTCTGGGGCTTAAGTGATTCTCTTGCCTCAGCCTCCCTATAGGCACCCGTGCCTGCCACATGCCTAGCTATTTTTTTGTTGCTGTTGCCATTGCTGTTTAGCTGGCTTGGGCTGGCTTCGAACCCACCAGCCTCTGTGTATGTGGCCAATGCCTTAACTCTGTGCTATGGGTGCTGAGCCATTGATGTGTCTATTTTTAGCATATATGCGGCCAAAGTGAGCACTGATGTTATGTTTAAAAACTCATTACCAAACCCAAGGCCATACATACTTTTTCTTATATTTTCTTCTAGAAGTTTTATAGTTTTGCATTTTACATTTAGGTCTGTGATGCATATTGAGTTTATTTTTGAGAAAAGTATAGAGTTGTCAAGGTTCACAGTTTTTATACATGAACATCAATTTTTTTTAAGCACCATTTAAGAAGACTCTCTGTTTTTATGCAATTGGCTTTGCTCATTTGGCAAAGATCAGTTGATTACATTATCCTGTGTTCGTGTGGGTCTATTTCTATACTCTCTTCTGTTCCATTGAACTATGTGTTATTCTTTTGACAATATCATGCTGTTTTGATTACTGTATCATTATAGAAAGTCTCAGGTAGTGGTCAGTCTGTCAACTTTTTCTTCTTTGATGTTAGTCTGTTATTCTAGGCTTTTTCCCTTTCCATATATATGTTAGAATGAGTTTTTCAGTATCTAGAAAATAGCTTGCTAAGATTTGATTGAGATTGTATTCAATTATAGATAACTTGGGAAGAGTTGAATCTTAACAATATCAAGTCTTCCAATTCATGTACACAAAATGCCTCTCCATGTATTTCTATCTTCTTTGATTCCTTTCATCAGTGATTTTTGGTTGTCTTCATATAGACTCCATGAAAGATTATGCCTAACAAAAATTCATGTGTTTAATTTTTTTATCTATTATAAATGATATTATGTTTTTGATGTCTAATCCCATTTTGTTCATTGAAGGTACGTAGATAAGCAATAGCTTTTATATATTGTTCTTGTGTCCTGTGACTTGATATACTCCTCATTAGTTCCAGAAGATTTTGCTTTTGTTTTTGGTAGAATCTTTGGGGTTTTCTACATAGTAAATCATGCCATCTGCATATTAAAACAGTTTTATTTTGTGTTTTCCAATCTACATAGCTTTTAGCTTTTTTTTCAGCTCACAGCAACCTCCAAATCCTGGGCCAAAGGGATTCTCTTGCCTCAGCCTCCCAAGCAGCTGGGACTACAGGTGTCCGCCACAATGCCCAGCTATTTTGTTATTGCAGTTTGGCTGGGAGCGGGTTTGAACCCACCACCCTCGGTATATGGGGCCGGTGCCCTACACACACAGAGCCATAGGCACTGCCCTTCTCTTTTGTATTTTATTGCACTATTAAGAATTCCAATGTGATGTTGAGTAGGAGTTTTGAGAGAGGACATGTTTTTTTGCCTTCTTCCTGTTCTCAGGGGACAAGCATCTGCTCTCTCACTCTTATGTATGTTAGCTATAAATTTATTTATAGCTCTTTTATATTATAACTCTTTTTTTTTTTTTGAGATGGAGCCTCAAGCTATCCCCCTGGGTAGAGTGCCATGGCATCACAGCTCATAGCAACCTCCAACTCCTGGGCTCAAGTGAGTCTCCTGCCTCTGCCTCCCAAGTAGCTGGGATCACAGGTGCCTGCCACAACGCCTGGCCATTTTTTGGTTGCAGCCATCATTGTTGTTTGGCAGGCCTGGGCTGGGGATTCGAACCTGCCACCTTAGGTGTACGTGGCTGGCGCCTTACCCGACTGAGCCACAGGCACTGAGCCTATAACTCTTTTTTTTTTTTTATCAATTTGAGGAAGTTCTCTTTCATTTCTAGTTTGCCATGAGGCTTTTTTTTTTAAAAATCATAAATGGGTATTGAATTTTGTCAAGTACTTTTTTGCATCAGTTTATGTGATCATCTGGTTTATCTTTGTTAGCTTGTAAATATGGTGAATTCTATTGTTTGATTTTTCAAATGTTAAGTCAGA
>CAUYQV010012755.1:0-37980 GCA_963574575.1 Galagoides demidoff | reverse complement strand
CCCTGGGTAGAGTGCCATGGCTTCACTGCTCACAGCAACCTCCAACTCCTGGGCTCAAGCGAGTCTCCTGCCTCAGCCTCCCAAGTAGCTGGGACCACAGGCGCCCACCACAACGCCCGGCTATTTTTTTTTTTTTTTTGGTTGCAGCCATTATTGTTGTTTGGCGGGTCCGGGCTGGATTCGAACCCGTCACCTTAGGTGTATGTGGCTGGCGCCTTAGCCGCTTGAGCCACAGGCGTCGAGCCCTATTTTTTAAAATTAAAGTGTATCATGTATCAAGTGAAGCTCACTGGTTGTAAGTGCAAGGTCCCATGAATTTTTTTTTTTTCAGTTGTTTTGGCCGGGGCTGGTTTTGAACCCACCACCTCCAGCATATGGGGCTGGCGCCCCACCCCTTTGAGCCACAGGCGCCGCCCCAGGTCCCATGAATTTTTATACATGCGTGTCCAAGAGATCAAGATACTGGGCATCCCTACATCTCAGCACTACCTGCTTCACCCCCCAGAGAGAACACGGTCCTAACGTCAACACCATCCTTTCATTCTACCAGGCAGACAGCACCATCCCACAGCCTTTCAAAGTAGATTGGGGTGGGGGGTGGGTGGGAGCAGTTTGTTTCACCTGAGTTTGTGTGTAATGAATGGAGCCTAATTTTGTCACCAGATTGTTCTTGCTGATCTAGAGCAGGGGTTGGCCCACCGACTGGATACATATTTCTTGTTTTGCAGGCCAGTGAATGAGGGGGTTTGGCTGTGTTCCAATAAAGCTTTATTTACAAAAACAGGCAATGGGCCAGATTTAGCCTTTGGGTTGTAATTTGCTGGACCCAGTATAGAGCCATGCTTTTCCTTTGTGAGATTCATGTTCAGGTCCCACCCTGAATCTGTGCACAGTATAAGATGTCTCCAGGTGACCTTCATGCTGAGAACTTACTGTGTTCCCCTCCAGGGAGGAAGACAGTAGGTGTCCTGGGATCCAGACTGTGTACATGGATATACAAACAGAGGGAGGTTGAACAAAAGCCGGTTAAGAATCTCCCCATCTCGGCCACACTTTGAATAATTTCATGTCTGGCTTTCAACATCATGTCATTTTATCTCCGCTTCTTGACATAACTCGTTTCTATCTGGCTGGCAGGTGGGAGGTGGGGGTGGTGGATATTAATATTTCTATTAAGTAGAAAATACCACCTATTAAAGTGGGACAGGATGACAGTTCTTCTGGGGGAACATGGGGGGGGGTCACGAGCCTTGGGGAATCCCTGCGAAGATGAAAAGTAGGCCCCTCAGGAGTGAAAGAAAGTTGTGGTCATAAGGGGGAATTTTAACAGTTTGACTTTTGGCGGTGGAGCTGTTGTTGCCACGCTAAGGGCAGAGATGGTGACAGCTGTTGCCCAGAGTTGAGCATGGCATGTGCTTCTGGCACTCCGTATGTGTCACCTTCACTCCATCTTTCCAGTGTTCTTGGAAGTAGCTCCTTTTGGCATTTCCATTTTGCAGAAGAGGATTCTGAGGCCTGCGGGGTTACATAGCTAAGGGGATGTCACAGAGCTACTCAAGAGTGGAGACAGGACTGGAACCCTGGTAGTGTGACAACCAAGCTCATGCAGCTCCTGGGCAGGACTCCTGTGCTGTTTGCCTTGAAAGGGGCAGCCTCCGGGTGGGGGTTTGGAAACCAGTGGTGCCGGGAAGTGAAGGTGATGGGTGGCATGGGGCCTGCTCTGTGCTGCCGAGGAGTCTAGAGGACAGCAGACCCCACAGCGGGCAAGAGTGGGCAGGCTGAAGCCACAGCCTTCAAAACTCTTAAAACTAAAAAAACTGCTCTGAGACATTAGTCTCAGCTGGGGGCACAGGCTGGGCAAACTCCAGAGGTGGGCAGAGTAGAGGAGCCTGCGTAAGACAGGATCGAGGCAACATGTTGAAGTGCACAGGTGTCCTGCCCACTTGTGTTTTGGGCTTTGTTTGAATAATAATTATATCTTCTATGTAGTTAATCAGGACCCAGCTACATGGAAGCTTCCAACAGTTGGAATTTTTTCTACATTTTATTTCAGGAAAACCACAGACAAAAAAGCATGTGGGCAGGGGATTTATTTGAACACATTCACTTCCATGTTTTACCCTTGATCTGCACACTTACGTCATGGTCTGACCTCTTTTAAAATCTATACATAGATTTGTTACCTCTGTGTTATTCTACAAAGAAGGCAGATGTTCCCAGTGATCCTCACTGACTCGATTACAAGATTCCACACACCAAATATATTTTACGAGAATTTAAAATGCCAGGTGCTATTAGGGATATAAAAAGTATCTTAAACATGGTCTGAGCCCTGGAAGAATTTTCAGTCATTAGAACAACATTCACTTATCTTTGGGGCAAGGGACAAAATTGTATGCAGACAGCAGAAAAATTCTCAATAGAGTTTAAGGGAAAAGGGGCTAAGAGATGTCCAAGAGTCTTATCCTCTGGACTATTTCAGGACGTTTTGAAGTTCTACGTGACCACATCTGATTATTAAACGCTGAGTGCACTTCCAGGGCTGGTTTTCATCCAGGCCACCGTGGGAGCCTCTCATCCGAAAGGCATAGATGAGATGGTTCTGGTGAAGATCTCTTCTCCCTTTGCAATACCACAAATAAATATAAAATGTCACTAGGAATTCTGCTTCTGCATCTTCACTAATGTTCCCTGAGGAGTCAGGAACCCCACCATGTTATAGGTGCCTCTGGTTTGCTTACTCAGACCCTGTTTCTTCTCAGGGGGAACCAGCAGTCTCTTCCTCCCTCCAGTTTTGCCCTGGACCTCTCATTGTAAGGAGCCCACAATATTTTGTAACTCTAATCCAGAGGTTGTAAGCTGACAGCTTGCAGGTCAGTGAGAAACACAGCCTGTGCTATTTTGTTAAAATGATTAGTTGCCATCATTTAAAATCAGATTCCCATTGCAAGTCTGTATTTCTGGCTTCTTGTGAAAATTTCAGACCTGGCAGTGCGGGTCAGGTTTGCACAGCTGCCTAGTCTAACAAGTCACCTCTCCTCTGTTCTTCCCTAGCACTGAGGTGCTCTATTCATTGCCACTGGGTTTAAGCTGCTGTTTTCCTGATTGTAACTGAGTATTATTCTTTCCTTTTGTGCTCTATCAAAATTGGGACGCCACAGAAAAGATCAGGAAGCCCCAAGTGTCTCCTATCTGGCCTATATACCCCCTGCCATCACCTGCTTGACCCCTGTAAGCATTTGTTATCTGCTCTAGATAATTCTGTGATCCTTTAAATGAAAAGTGTCTCAGCCCTCTCAGACTTGCTGAAAAACTGAACACATCTGATGTAGGATGAACATGTTTCCCCTTGGCTTGCTCTCTTCTTTCTGGCCAGGTCTGTGTCTCAAGGCAGAGGGAACAAGAAACGTCTTCCCCCAAGGTTAGATGCCAGCATTCAAGCGCACCACTGATTGATTCATGAGTCCTAGTCATTTCCCTCTGTCCAGGAACACCCATCCCCGATGACATGAGACGGCTGCCCCGTGGGCTGCACGTGAGCCAGGGACTCGTGGGAAAATCCAACCCCTGCCTTTAGGGAACTGGTCACCATTGCTGCTAGGGCAGTGACCACCGTCACGTTTCACTTCAATGATGCTTGTTTCAAAGAGGCCAAGTGATATTTGGAGTCTAGTTAGGGGAAAGTACTGGATTCTTTGAAGGGGAGAGAAAAGTTTCAGCTTGAAATACTTGGGGAAAATACTGCATCAAGTGATGCTAATGCCCTGGCGAGGATGAGAGGTGGAGTGAGCACCTGGAGTGAGGGCGCCTCGGGTTCTTTTCTAGGCACCCCTTGGCCACCTTCTTCCACCTGTTTTTCCGAGTGAGTGCCATCCTCACCTACGTGTGCTGTGACTGGTTCAGCAGGAGCTTTGTGGGCTGCTTTGTCACTGTGCTGGTCCTCCTGTCCTTGGACTTCTGGTCTGTGAAGGTGAGGCCCTCTTCTGGGAATTCACTGCTCCCAAAACTCGGGCTTGCTTCCAGAGGGGGATGTTCCCAAGCACATGCAAACAACAGGTACTTTGGTTTAGAATGCTGAGACATAATCAAGAATGCTAAGCCACTGTCACTTAAAATTAGAATAATGCAGTGTAGTGTGTAATAAATGGCTTCCAGATGTCAAGTGACATGGTTGCACATATGTATATAAATAAATGACAGCCCCCTATTGCTTTGGATTTTTTGGTATAATTTACATATATACTGATATGTATATATATATAAAATATATTGAAAACACGTATAATTATGAATATATAAACACAGTAGAACCTCTGTTAAGTTGACCACCCAAGGGACTGTAACAAACTGGTCAGCATACAGAGGTGGTTAACATAAGGAACTAGGCCTACAGTACTGATATGAAAATTAGGTCCTTGGCGCCCATAGCTCAGTGAGTAGGGTGCCAGCCACATACACTGAGGCGGATGAGTCTGAGCCCAGCCCAGGCCCTGCTGGACCATGATGACAACTGCAACAAAAAAATAGCTGGGCATTGGGGCAGGTGCCTGTGGTCCCAGCTGCTTGGGAGGCTGAGGCAAGAGAATCGCTTAGGCCCAGGAGTCTAAGGTTGCTGGGAGCTGTGATGCCACAGCATGCTTCTGAGGGCAACGTAGTGAGACTTTGTCTCAAAAAAAAAAAAAAAAAGAAAGAAAATGAGGTCAATTGGAGGAGTGTAAGGAGGTGGTCAGCTATGGAGGATCTGCTGTATACATATTTGGGGGAAGGAGAGTGTATCACATTTTAAAGTTAGCTTAGTTAAAAAATGAGAAGCCTCAAAAACGAATGAGAAACCACTACAGAGCAATACCCTTTTTCTTCCTGCTCCCAGTACGAGTGTGACATGAACTGGTGGCTTTTATTTCATTTATCAATACAGTGATGATGACGCTTTGCCCAGGGCCTGCCAACAGTGATTTTGTCCGTTGTCCTCAGAATGTAACTGGGAGACTCATGGTGGGCCTTCGATGGTGGAACCAGATAGATGAAGACGGGAAAAGCCACTGGATTTTTGAAGCCAGGAAGGTATTCTTTTGAGTTTTGTGTGTGCCTATTTCATTTCTGCCCTACACAAAATTCACTGCTCCTGGCGCTCCTTTGAAGCATGCATGTAGCAAAGGCATGTGTCAGAGGAATGAAAAGCGAGGTGCTCGTGTGCAACCATCCCCGTGGGTTCTGAAAATCACACTGCTTTCCCACGACAGGTCTCTCCAAACAACATCGCTGCCACGGAAGCAGAAGCGCAAATCTTCTGGCTCGGCCTCATCATCTGCCCCATGATCTGGATCGTGTTCTTCTTCAGCACCTTGTTCTCCCTGAAGCTGAAGTGGCTGGTGAGGCAAGGCCTCGGCTTGGACGCTGCTTTGACATCTACAGGAAGTTTCAGGAAGAGGCTTTTGTTTTTGATACATTCGATTGTAATGGTTTTATTGAGGAATAATTCACATTCCATATAATTTACCCATTAATGTGTACAGTTCCGTTGCTTCCAGTGTTGTCACGGGTGAGCCATCGCCACACAATCAATTTGGGGATATTTGCATCACCCATAAAAGAAAATCTGTTCTCTGTACCTATCATCTCCTATGCCTACCTATTCCCCCAATGCTCGGCACCCACTAATCTATCTCTTCAGGTTTGCCTCTTTTGGACATTTCAGATATGTGGAGTCATGTGGTCTTTTGTGACCGACTATTCTCACTAAGCACACTGTCAGGTGCATCTCTGTTGTGGCAGCAAACAGCCTTCATCCCTTTTTATGTATGGCTGAATATATTCCATTATATAAAGAGGCCACATTTCCTTCATCCATTCATCAGTGGATGGTCATTTATTTCTTTATACCTTTTGGTTCTTATGAATAGTGCTGAAAGAAGGGAGTTTTTTTGAAAAAGAATATGACAGCTTGGCACCTGTAGCTCAAGCGGCTAGGGCACCAGCCACATTCACTAGAGCTAGAGGGTTCGAATCCAGCCTGGGCCCATTGGACAACAATGACAACTACAACAACAAAAAAAAATAGCTGGTGTTTTGGTGGGCGCCTGTGGTCCCAGCTGCTTGGGAGGCTGAGGCAAGAAAATTGCTTGACCCGGGAGTTTGAGGTTGCTGTGAGCTGTGACACCACAGCAGCACTCTACCCAAGGTGACAGCTTGAGATTGTCTCAAAAAAAAAAAAAAAAAAAAAAAAAAAGAATATGACATTCTACCTTGGTCAAGGAACCCCTCTAGGTAGGAATAAGTTTACCTTTGAGTTCTGAAATTTTATGCCGGAGGCATCATAATTCATTGTCCTGATCTAGTCCATTCATTGAGAAAACAAAATCTCCATACAGAGTAAGATAACATTGTAATAAAAAGTGTGGCCTCTGGAGTTTGGATCCTGGCTTGAACATGCTCAAGCTCTGTGACCTTGGGCAGCTTTGGATTCTCTGCGCTTCAGTTTCCTCCCGGTATGGCTGGTAATGGCAGCAGTCTCTTGGGCTGCTGATGAAACAGAGGGGTCCACAAGCACTTTAAGGGTTCAGGGAAGCCTGGCTATTACCATTGTTAGTTTTAGGCCAGAGCCTGTGCTCTGGGTTGAGAAACATTTCTATGAATCTCTCAGAGAGTTCTCTTGCTTTGTCTGAGTACAGGCTCTTGTGATCGCTGGGATTTCTCTCCAAGCTGCGAACCTGTATGGCTACATCCTTTGTAAGATGGGAGGTGAGAGTGACCTCAGCAAGGCTACAGCCAGTTTTTTGCCCCAGGCGGTATTCCAGACGGTGAGTTACTATGGTCTAACTCCTGGACCACTCCCCTCCAGATGCTCAAACTACAGCTGGCACTGCAGTTTGTAATGTTTTCCATATCAGCTGGGCTGCCATTGTTTTGTTTTTTAATTGTTGTGAAAGACACATAAAATTTACCATTTTAAAGTATATAGTCCAGTAGCGTTAAGTGCATTAAGTACATTCACACTGTCATGCAACCATCATCCGTGTCACAACTTTTCCATCTTCTCCAACTGAAACTCTGTCCCCATTAAACATTAACTCTCCCTTCTCCCTCTCCCCCAGCCGCTGGCACCCTCCAGTCTACATTCTATGTGTTTGACTGCTGACCTTCTATAAATGTAGCCAGACAGTCCTTTTGTGACTGCCATTGTCAGTTTTAAGTGATTTTTTTTAAAGCAATATATAAGGAAAGAATCACAAAGTGCTTCATTTTTTTTGTTTGTTTGGTTTTTTTTTTTGAGACAGAGTCTCACTTTGTTGCCCAATTCAGCTTCAGAGTGCTCTGTGGTGTCACAGCTTACAGCAACCTCAAACTCTTGGGCTTCACGTGATTCTCTTGCCTCAGCCTCCAGAGTAGCTGCGACTACAGGTGCCCACCACAATGCCTGGGTATTTTTAGAGACAAGGTCTCACTCTGCCTCAGGCTGGTCTCAATCCTGTGAACTCAGGCAATATACCTACCTCAACCTCCCAGAGTGCTAGGATTACAGGCATGAGCCACAGAGCCTGGCCTACAGAGTGCTTTGTTTTTAACTTAGCAGGTATTTCTAGAAGTGAGAAATAAATGACTTTTCTATTTGATCAGATTCATCATGAAATGGTTGGAGCCATCTTAAATATGAATAGTAGCACTTTCTGCCACAACATGAAGCAACCAATTGTACAGGTTTTCTGAATGTTGTGGGTTTTCTCAGGCCTCAAGTCAGCAGGATCAGTCCATTCCCATCTAAGGACAGAAAGCCACGACTGACTTTTCCCCTTGCAGGCCTGCTCAGGTGACTTTCAGAAGCCTGGTCTTGAGGGGCTGGAGATTCACCAGCGTTAGGTGAGTCTGGAGCAGCAGCTCTTGGAACACAGGGGAGTGAGGGCTGGGTGGGCTTTCCCTGTCCCCTGAGGTGGCCAGGTACCCAGCCAAGCAAGAACCAGACTGGCACTGCGCCTGCTCTCTAGAGGGCAGTCCCACCTTCCTCATGTACCAACATGGCCACATGTGCAGGACAGGAGAGGAAGAGCAGGGGACTTGCCCACTCTTCTATTTTTATGCCCCAGAGTGGATGGAAAGCAGTTTATTCTCCCCTCAGCTGGCCTTAGTTCCTATATTTCCCAAACACAGAGCATGTCATGGCAACGAGGAGGATTCTAGAGGTTAGATCTCTTTTTTCATGTAATTAAGAAAACCTGGAAATTACTGGATATACTATACACACATTACTATACTAGGTATATACACAGACCACAAATTCTGTCTTATGTGGGTTATTTAAGGGCTTTTCAAGGGTTTTTTTTTTTTACTGTCCCCAGCTGTATCACATGCACAGATGGGAGAACACGCCCCAGCACTGCTCTAATGCTGTGTTGACTTTTCCTCAACTTGATGAACTGTTTGGACTGGGCTATTTGAAACCATGACACTGCAGTGAAGCCGCACAGTTGTTCCTTTGGCTCTTTTATTAGGCTTGTCTTCAGACGCAGAAATGGCTTAAATGGGACTTTGTGACTGAAGAAGCTTTCAACGGAGCAGAATCCCACGATCCCACAGCTGCTTGTTTTTTATGTGAAACAGGCCTTGGAGGTTCGTGGAGGCGTTTTTATTTTTAAAGTGGCACATTTGTAAAGAATGCCCTTTACATATGTGCTAAAGAAAAGTGTACAAACATTAGATGATTAAAGTCTCTCTGAGGAAGTGACTTCAAACCACACCAGCATCTGGTCTCTTCCTGCCTGTGTGACCCCTACCTGTCCTGCGCTGGTCAGGCCTGACTGGTGTGCTGCCGCCTGCAGAGCTCCTCGGCTCAGAGACTGCTGGGGTCCCTCAGCATTGTCTCATCTCTGGAACTGATGAGATTCTCTTCCTTTGACTGATGGAGATTACAAAATTCTTGGATTCCTGGAAAACAAGATGAGAGCCACAGAGCGCTGGCAGCTTGTCCGGCCCCGGGCAGCCCTGCCACGTGCTGAGGGCAGCTGTGCCTTGACTGGGGTGGAATCCCAACAGCCTAATCCCATTGAATGCCCTGTTTCTGGGATCCCCTGAATCTTCAAAAGTGACCCAAATACCTCATCCTGTCCACCATGGTTATAACCCATAGCCAGAGGCCTAACATTGGCCCAATCTATAAATGGAGAATTTGGGGAATGCTGTTGCTTGCCCTTAACTCCATTTTTCTAGGCAAATAAAAACCCAGACGAACTAAGAGGCTTTACCTACTGATACCTCTGCCTTAAATCCTAGCATGTCAGCTGAATCTGGCCTGCACCAGGTGGGCTCACCAAGGTTTATTTTTTTTAATCAACTTTTTAACAACTTTATTGAGATGTATTTCCTGTGTCATAAACTTCACCCTTGCCATATTTTTAAAACCATGAATTAGTTCACAACACTGACATGTGGAATGATTTCTCAAGGACTCCTGGCTTCATGTCAGGCCCTACCACCCTGCTGTCCCCACCTGAGGCTGGTGGCAGTGGCCATTTCTGATTCTAAACAGAAGGCTGTCCTTCTCACATCCAGCCCACATGCTCCTTTCTGTCCCTCTCCAGCCCTGCAGGCATCTGCAGTCACCAGACTCACTTAGATACTTACTCTGAATTATGCTTCTGTAGGCTAAGGTGGCTGGTGAATCTGGTGCTTCAACCAAAAACGACTGGCCTTTGTCACAGCTCTTACCTTAAGCAAATGAAAGACAGTTTAGTCCCTAAAGAAAGCACAGTGACAACATGACCCTGGGGGTCCATGCTGAGCAGGAGATGTCTATGGACCCTGAGGCGCCTCACTCATGATGAGGAATACAGCTGAGAAAGGTCTTGGGGTCTCCGGGACTCTGGTCACAGCCCCTTCCAGCAGGCCCTCAGCTAGACTGCAGCTTGGCTAAATCCTTGGTGGTATGTGGCAAATGTGAGTTCCAGGGCCCCACAGAGAATGGACACAGCTGCTGAGGTGGGCCCAGGAGTCTGCATTTTAAGAGATTAACTAGTTCTCTGAGTACAGAGATAAGGAACACACATGGTTAAAAGACGAGATACAAAGGATATCCACAAAGAGGACACAAAGGCCTGCTAGTGTTTTAGGCGACTTTCCAGAAATATTCCACCACATAAACATGGCACACACTTAAAATGCAAATGGGAACATTCTAGGCACACTCTCGGACTGCTGCTTTTTCCAGGTATAATTTTAACTTCCAGGTCACCCCCAGAGACGCCCGTTGGTCTGCTGGTCTTGTACAAACATTAGATGTACAGCCCCATCCTGCACATGCACAGCTATCCGAGGACCATGTGCTTTTTTTTTTCTTTTTTGAGACAGAGCCTCAAGCTATCCCCCTGGGTAGAGTGCTGTAGCATCACAGCTCACAGCAACCTCCAACTCCTGGGCTCAAGCGAGTCTCCTGCCTCAGCCTCCCAAGTAGCTTGGACCACAGGTCCCCGCCACAACGCCTGGCTGTTTTTTGGTTGCAGCCATCATTGTTGTTTGGTGGGCCCAGGCTGGATTCGAACCTGCCACCTTAGGTGTATGTGGCTAGAGCCTTAGCCACTTGAGCCACAGGTGCTGAGCCAGGACCATGTGCTAGTGCAGTGTAGGCAGCCATGATGACGCTCAGCAGATTTCTCACCTCCTGTCTGCTCTGCTAATCGCTTGCTCCACCCACTCATTAGGCCCTGGGCAATGCTGGAGAAACAGGGCCAAGTGCTGTACTGGCCATAGCCGCTTCCCCACCTCAAGTGGACCCCAGGTGTCCAATGCCTTGTAGTGGCCATTCTCTCATCTCCTACTTTATTGCCCCTGGGGATGGGGAAACAGTAGGCAGGAGCCTGTGGGGAAGGCAGGATAGGAGCTCAGGTGGCCCAGGACCAGGGTGACACCAGCTGAGGGAGTCTCAAACTCACATTTGCTGGCCCAGGTCTGGGAGGTCCTGGGCCCAGCACAGTCTCCTGGGTTACTATGTCCCCACCCTTCACCTATGTTCAAGCCTTTCCAGGGGTCCCTTCCCCAGAGGACTCCCCAGCCCCTGACACAACTGTGCTCATCCTAACTAAAGCTCCCCCTGCTGCACGCCTTTGTGAACAGACAACCACCTCTGCAGAACAGCTGTGCCACTAGGTCATGCAGCCTGAGCCCAGGCGCCTCCCACTCCATCCCTTGCAGCCCTCCCCTCCCCCCTCCCGCAAAGCAGGTGCTATTATCACCTTCAGTTTACAGATGAGGCCATCGAGGCTGCAGAAGTAATGACTTGCCCAAGTTCCACAGCTCATGGACAACAGGGATCAGAGGCCAGGACATCTGGCCCCAGAGCTGCAGCCCTTCCTGTGATTCTCAGCACGTGGGGCCAGGGAGGGACTGGGACCCACAGCCCAGGGAAGCAGCACCTGCTCCTCTCTGCCACCACATTCCCAGAGTGGTTGTCATGTGTGCCCTCATTTTGTCTGTCTGCTCCCAGGAAGGTAGCTATTTCCCACCTGGTCCCTAGGGAGCTTGCCAGATACCGGCTGTCACTCGGCTCTGGCCCTGCACTTTCTGGGATGGCCTTCCTTTCCGATGTTCCCTTGAGGTAATGTTCTGGGATATGTCACTTATCATATAGGACCGGGCCCTCTTAGCTCAAAATGGCCATCAGGATCTCCTCTGCCTTGTGGTCAGCTCTTATGAACCACCTTAAAAAGAAAGGCCAGAACTGATGCCGGGCTAGACACGAGGGAGGTGGGAGATCCAGGTTGGGGGGCCTTTAGAAGAAGGACATCAGGATAGACAAGAGGCCCAGGTTCCCTCCCTCTGTCCATGGCAGCGACAGGCCTACGGGATGGGTGGATCAGCACAGCACATACAGGGTTTCTTAAAAGATGAATTTAGTTGCCATCATTTAGTAATCAGGAGATTTTAGCTAAAGATACACGTTTCTAGCTTTTTTTCTTTAGATAAGAGTCTCACTCTGTCACCCAGACTAGAGTACCATGGCATCAGCCTAGCTCATAGCAACCTCAAACCTCTGGTTTTGAACGATCCTCTTGCCTCAGCCTCCCAAGTAGTTGGGACTACAGGTGCCTGCCACAACACCTGGCTAATTTTTCTATTTTCAGTACAGATGGTGTCTTACTCTTGCTCAGGTTGGTCTCAAACTCCTGAGCTCAAATGATACACCTGCCTTGGCCTCCCAGAGTGCTAGGATTACAGGTGTGAGGCATTGCAACCAGCCAGTTTCTGGCTTTTCTTTAAATAAGCCGTGGCAACTGTAATGCCCATGAAGATATGACCTTGAGCTCACACTAGCTGCTATACACTAGAATCCCTTTCCACATTTGTGCCAGGGCCATGCTGCTCCCAGCCAGTAACTGAGCCCACCAGGGGCACTCAGGTAGACATGCTGCTGACAGATGTAGCCCCGCCAATGGGTGATGGCCTTAAGGATGCCCTGGTGGCTGTGCCCAATTTCTTTCTTTCTTTTTTTTTTTTTTGCAGTTTTTGGCCAGGGCTGGGTTTGAACCCATCACCTCCGGCATATGGGGCCAGCGCCCTACTCCTTTGAGCCACAGGCGCCACCCAGCCATGCCCAATTTCCTTGCATTGCAGCCAAGATGCTCCATCAGGCTGAGCTGATCCTTGGGGCAGATGAGGTTTCCCTCCTCATTTCCTCTCACAAGCACCTCCCCTAATAGACCTCCTGCCCTCCAATTCCATTTGGGGGCCTAGAGTAAGGCAGAGGCTGATGGTGACAGTGATGGTAGCATGCAGCCCAGCATGCTGTGGTACACTCTCTTGCCCTTACTCTGCCTCTGGGGGCCTCTGAGGGGAGGCATCTGCTCCCACAAAACACGAGAGAAGCTCTCAACACCACTTCTGGTCAGTGCAAAAACTGCTTGGTATTTTATCACACTAGAGAAGGCTGAAAAAGCAGTTGTAATTTTCTGCAATTTGTGGGGGAAGCCATGTACCATAAAAGTATTGTTCTTGTTTGTTTATAGAATGTTTCACAAATTTCATGTCATACTTGCACGTGGGCCATGCTAATCTTTTCTGTATCTAATTTTAGCCTATGTGCTGCCAAAGCGAGCATTTTTGGATGAGGGAACAAAGGAAGACGAATCTTGGGAGAGTGGTGCCTGTGACTCAGTGAATAGGGCACTGGCCCCACATACTGAGGGTGGCGGGTTTGAACCTGGCCCCAGCCAAACTGCAACAACAAAATAGCTGGGCATTATAGAGGGTGCCTGTAGTCCCAACTGCTCGGGAGGCTGAGACAAGAAACTCGCCTAAGCCCAGGAGTTGGAGGTTGCTGTGAGCTATAATGCCACAGCACTCTAACCAAGGGTGACAAAATGAGACTCTGTCACAAAAAAAAAAAAAAAAAAAAAAAAAGAATCTTGGGAAACATACCCTAGTGTTCAGGGTCTCTGGGGTTCTCCAGGGCTGTTCCCATCCTCAGAGCAACTCACGCAGCTTCTTTTACCCACTTCCTCAAGGCAGCCACCCCACAAATTCAGCTCCTTGGCAATCCTGTCCACTCTGTGGCCTTAACTCTCACCAGGAGGGACATAGCGTACCTTCTCCTGACCGCCCCCCCAACCCAAGGCCTCCTGCCCCTCAGACACACACAATACCTCAGAGGGACCAGCTGCCCTTGACCCCACCCCCTGTTGCTTCACTGTCTCTGAGGGACCCCTCTTCCCGAGGCTCGTGCTGGATGGCACAGACAACCTTTCCCTTCAACTGTCATGTGCTGTCATGTTCCACGTATATCCTCCTCACCCCTCACCCTGGCTCCCTCTCCTACCGGCCTGGCCCACAGACCTCCTGCTCCTGGACACACTTGGGTATCAAGGTTCAGATGTGTCAAAGTTTCTCGTTCCCTAACAAATGAGGTCCCAGCTCCAAGGCACAGTGCAGGGCCGGCTGCAGCTGGCTCCGCCCGCAGCTGGCTCCGCCCACCCTTTCCAGCTCTCTCAAGCATCGTCCTTCAAACCTGGCCACCTCTGCTCACCAAGACTGCTCAACTCCCCTCCACAGGCAAGGGAACCTTACCCAAGCTCAATTCTGTTAACTTGGAGAGACAGAGACTTGGGGTGATAATTTAAAGAGGTGGTGGCTCTGCCCACACTGCTCAGAAGCTGCTGCCCTACACGGGTTGGGTGCAAATTGGGATTTGCCATCCCTCCTTCAGTTCTGGGGCTGCTCATGAAGGCTGCATCTCTTGGGATCCTGGTGTCCCGTGGTACTCAGGAAAAACATTTTCATGGAATGTGGCCCCCAACTGCAGGCCAGCCACAAGTGCTCACTGGGAGCCCCAG
Source organism: Galagoides demidoff (assembly GCA_963574575.1). Lineage (NCBI taxonomy): Eukaryota > Metazoa > Chordata > Mammalia > Primates > Galagidae > Galagoides > Galagoides demidoff. The sequence continues at coordinate 23,668 of CAUYQV010012755.1, read as the reverse complement.
GGCTGGATGAGCATTGGCCACAAAGGAGCTTCTCAAGAGGTGGCATGTGGGGGGGGTTTCCTGTGAGAGTTCCACCTCGGCCCCTTATGCTGCCCTCTGTAGGACAGGACTCCACACCTGGCCCCTGCAGCTACCCTTCTCCAATCCTACCACTACCTTCCCACTGGTTTCTACCCCAGGCTTCCAGGCTGGCCCTGCCACCCCTCCTCCCTGAGGCTTGCTCACTCCTGTGGCCACCTGCCTACGTGGTTCATGGCTTTTCTCCTGTGGCCTCTCAGTGCACTGAGAGGGGCAGGGAGGTCTGGCTCCAATGCTCCCTCATCCCCCTCTGTGACACATTCCCATGGGGACTGGTCAGGGAGGGAAGGTCCTACTAAGCAATGGGGGACGGCGGGGTTGTCACCCACCTATGTGTGGATCCAGAGGTACCCTGCCAAGGAGAGGCACATTCATGTCCTGGCACATGGCTGCTGCACCGCCAGTAGTGGGAGGGAATATCTGAGATTCTTTCTGTGAGACAAATTAAAAGGGGAGGAAGTGTGATTTTGTTGCAGAATCACAAAGATGGAACACATCTTTAAAGAACATTAAAAAAACAGGGAGTGGTGGCTCACACCTTTAATCCTAGCACTCTGGGAGGCCAAGGCGGGCAGATAGACTGAGTTCATGAGTTCGAAACCGGCCTGAGCAAGAGTGAGACCCCGTCTCTAAAACTAGCCAGGTGTTGTGGCGGGTGCCTCTACTCCCCTCCCAGCTACTCAGGAGGCTGAGGCAAGAGAATCACTTGAGCCCAAGTTTGAGGTTGTTATGAGCTATGATGCCACAGCACTTTACAGAGGGTAATGAAGGAAGACTGTCTCAAAAAAAAACAAAAAAACCCTACAAAAAAACAAAACTGGTTTAAACACCATAATAATTTTCCTTCAGTCAGCAAGAGAGGATTTTAATTATGATACCACTTCCCCAAATGGCAGGGAAGGCAGAAATGGTTCCACAGAGAACTTTTCCTATCGTTTCCTCAACCACCAAGACAGGGAATCACGTTAGACTGTCTGCCAGCCACATGCTCTCACCTTGCAGTTGGGACAGATGAAGCCGTTCATATTCTCCACCACCCCAATGATGGGCACCTTCACTTTGTAGCAGAAGTTGATTTCCTTCCGCACATCCTGGAGTGACACCTCCTGTCAGGTAAAGAGGCGCCAGTTATTCCAAAGTCTGAGCTTAAAGAACGGATGTCCGTGTGGCCGAGGGGATGGCCACAATGCAGTAGACTGAGTGTCACGAGGCCTTAGAGATGTGTGCCCTCCACTCAGTATTTACTATGCTTAGTGCCCACTGGGGCTAAGGCCCGTTTGCAGCGTTATTTCTTTCTTACAAAACCCTGACAGGATAAACTCAAACAGCCAAATACCAAGCAAAGGATCTAGAGAAAAGTGACTTCTTCTTTTTTTGTAGAGACAGAGTCTCATATTATCACCCTCGGTAGAGTGCTGTGGCATCACAGCTCACGGCAACCTCCTTGGCTTAGGTGATTCTCTTGCCTCAGCCTCCCAAGTAGCTGGGACTACAGGTACCTGCCACAATGCTCAGCTATTTTTTGTTGCAGTTTGGCCAGGGCCAGGTTTGAACCCACCACCCTCTGTATATGGGGCTGGTGCCCTACCCGCTGAGCCACAGGTGCTGCCAGAAAAGTGACCTTTTAAGAATCTCCAGGCTCTGCCTTCCTGTAACGTACTGTGTGGAGCCACAGTGCACACTACTTTCCAGACCAGGACTTGGCAAACCTGGGGGCCACACCTGGCTGGTTGGTTTTATAAATACAGTTCTTCTGGAAGCAGCCATGCCAATCCCTCTGGGTGCTGTCTGTGTCTTCTTCACCCCATATGGCTGCTGCACAGCCAGGACAGAGACCACGGGATCCACAAAGCCTTGAAGATCTGCTATCTGGCCCTTTACAGAAAAAAAATTTGCTGGCCCCTAATCTTGATTGTTATGAACACAAATAACTTTATGGACTAACATAAGGAATATTATTATCCAAGTTGGATGGCTTCAAATTCAGTCCTAAACTCAGAGTGCTCATGTTACAATGATTAATCACCATGTACCCTGGGTGGTCCTCTCCCTCTTTTCCCACATGCAGTGACAGCTTGTTATTGTCAAGTCTGGTGACTCCTTAATACCTGTGGCTCTCCCATTCCTGGGCTTCCACATGGGGCTTGCAGCCCCCAGCCTGTGCCCCTCCTAAGACACACACGTGACTCCTGGCCCTTGGGCTGGGGTTACAGAGAGGGGTGTAACTAGAAGGTGGACTGGCTGTGGCTTTGCCTCCATCCTCATCACACCCTTGGGATGCGATGGCATCTCTGCCTGGCATTCTGCAAGTAACTGCTTTGCTGCTTTTTCAAGAATGACCCCAAAGCACCTACCAGGGCTGGTGCTGTATGTGAGGACTCTGAGAAGGCGGTTGTCCCAACTGCCCTCCCTGATCCCTTTTCCAGGGAGGCTATATACAAAGTGTGCACAAGGTGGAGAACTCCCTGTGCCCCTATGAAGGGCAGCCCCCGCTGGTCTGCCCCCTTGTTGAGCCCCAGAGGACTCCAGGATCTCTCATAATAAAAGGGAAGCGGGTGTTGTGCCAATTAGATTTTTGATGTTGATGGTAGTTTTTTTTAACACATCTTACTTTTTAAAGGAATCTTTGGTTTGCAGTGACACCAAGCAGCAGGCAGAGAGCCCCCATATGTCTGGCCCCAGAGCCCCACTGCCAACACCCACAGCACAGGGCGCGCTCCCACAGACTTCTCTCCTTTCTGATGGTGTCTTTGGGGGCCTCCTTGTGGTGATGCTGCAGGTCTAAGGGTGGTTCCAACCAGTTTTTAAAAACAGAAGACATGTCTAAGGACAAACCCTTTTCTCCACTGCCATCACCTGGAGACCAGGCCACCTCCCCTCCCACCCAGTGCCCCAGTTGGTGTCCTGCTCCTCTGTGTGCCCCTCAACCCATCTCTGCAGGGCCCCAGAGTGTTCTGGTGCACATGAGTCCTGTCATGAGACCCTTCCTGTGGGTGCTGTGCTTGTCACTTGTTGGCTGTGCATTCATCCAGCAGCCACATTCCTTGGTGAACTGCAGGGGCTGCCAAGGGAGGGCCAGGCCCTTTGACTGCCCAGGTGCCTGGAGAGTGCTGGATGGGGAGGGCTGTGTGGTTGTGCTGACTGATTCAGGCTGATGAGAGCAAACTCCCTTTCCTGGGCTTTCTCAGGAGCACAGGAGAACACCACAGGGAAATCAAATATTATTGAAGAGGACAGTCCCTTGGTTTCCCAGACCCATGGTAATCACAGTCCTGCCTGTAAGTGTCCTCCACAGGCTTTACCTGAGAGATAGTCCCTCCTATCACTTCTCTCAGTGTGGGCTCACCAGGAGAGGCAGCAGGGAGGCATAAGGCTGATGGCAGCTTATCCCAGGATCCCTGTCTGCCCCTAGGCTGGTTCTGCTGCAAACTGGGGAAGATTTCCTAAGTCATCCTGAGACGAGAATGGAAAAAGCCCAGACTGGGAGGCTTGACGCACAAGCATAGCAGGGATGACGTGACCATGCAGAACAATTTGAATTCTAACAGTACCTGATTTCCGGAAGGAGAGTTTAAAAGGCAATTTTGACCCCCTATTATAATCTGTGGATGACAACAACAACAAAATCATGGAATATTTACCTGTCAAGTGCAAATGCCTGGGCCAAAGATAAAGTTTTTAACCAGAGGTTTCTGCAGATCCAAGTTGGGTGCCGCACAGAACACACATTCTGAAGAGCCCCGGTGAGACCAGGCACTTGGAGCTGCACCAGAGAGACACCATGGCGTAGAGCACGGTTTGGACCCGACTCCACCTGGGCACCCAGTCACCTGAGGAGTGGTGATTAACACTGGACCCGGCTCCACCTGGGTGCCCACTCACCTGAGGAGTGGTGATTAACACCGCCCCATCGATGCGTGCCGCAGTCAGGTACTGCACAACCGAGAGGTGTTCGTCTGACGTCCCGGGAGGCGTGTCTACGATGAGGTAGTCCACCTCTCCCCAGTCCACGTCGCGGAGGAACTGCTTGATCATGCCTACACGAGGAATTGCAGGTTTGATACTTGTTTTTTCTTCCTTTTCTGTACTTATGATTCTCCTCACAGAAGCAGTCTGTAATCTCTACATGCACTTGGTTTATATGCTAAACCGGCGGTTCTCTACGGGGGCAACACTGCCTTACCTGGACACGTTTTTGCTTGTAACGACTAGGCTAGGGTGTGCTAGTGACATCTTGTGGGTGGAGGCCAGGGACACTTGGCAAACCTGGGGGCCACTGGTCCCCAATCTAGATTGTTATGAACACAAATAACTTTGTGTTCGTGCAGAGCCACAGTCCATACCTTCCCTAACAAAGATGTGACATTCTTGGCCCAGAATGTCAACAGTGCCCAGGCTGAGGACACTGCCGGCAGGATCACTGCTACGGCAGGCTGGCAGTGATCTCACCTCACATGATGCTCACTCTGATGAGTAAGCCACTAACGAACCAAGATAAAAATAATTTCTGGGTTCTACAGCTTTTAAGGGGAGAAAACCTCACAATAGATATTAAAAATTACATAATGGAAATCGGCATTTCTATTAGTTCTCATCAGCCAGTGAAGAAAGAAGCAACCACATGATTAAAAAGAAAACACTGTGAAGCCCAGCAGGATGAGAATACCGTGGCTCTGATGAGACAGGGTGCAGAGAAAACCACGAGCAATCATGCTCCTGGAAGAATGTGAGAAACGAGGAAAAAGAGAGCAGCAAACCGTTTTTCTTGGGTCCCCTCCAGATAACAGCGTCATCAGGACTGCTGAGCAGGAAGCCTACCGACATAACGCCCAGGTTGTCTTCCACGTACTATGGAGGGAACAGGACGAGGCAGGACACACGTTACTCAAAACCACACAGACAGGCACTTCCCTATGTCTTCTGAGTCTGGCTGAAAAAACTTTTGGGGGGACAAATTTACCAGGAGACCTATAAGTACATTCATTCTTTATACCCTCAAATCATTTTTGGAAAAGAAGGTGTCATATTGCGGGGGAGGAGCTGTGAAACAGGTGCTGCAATGACAGTAACTGAAATACACCAGGCACAGTGGCTCACCCCTGAAATCCTCACACTCTGGGAGGCTGAGGTGGGAGGTGGCTTGCACTCAAGAGTTTGAGACCAGCCTGAGCAAGAGTAAGACCCAGTCTCTACTAAAAATAGGAAAATTAGCCAGGCATGGTGGTATACACTTGTAGTCCCAGGTATTCAGGAGAGTGAGGTAGGAAGAGCTTAAGCTGAGTTTGAGGTTGTTATGAGCTAGGCTGAAGCCATGGCACTCTTAGTGGGACTCTGTCTCAAAAAAAAAAACCAAACAAACAAACAAAAAACACATATATTGGCTCGGCGCCCATAGCTCAGTGGTGAGCCCGCCACCCTGGCAGGTTCAAACTGGGACCAGGCCTGCTAAACAATGACAACTACAACAAAAAAATAGCTGGGTGTTGTGGCGGGTGCCTGTAGTCCCAGCTACTTGGGAGGCTGAGGCAAGAGAATCATTAAGCTCAAGAGTTTGAGGTTGCTGTGAGTTGGCACTCTACCAAGGGCAACATAGTAAGACTCGGTCTCAAAAAAACAAAAAACAAGGCTTGGTGCCTGTAGCTCAGTGGCTAAGGCACCAGCCACATACACCGGAGCTGGTGGGTTCAAATCCAGACTGGGCCTGCCAAACAGTGACAACTACAACCAAAAAAAAAAAAAAAGTTGGGCATTGTGGTGGGAACTGTAGTCCCAGCTACTTGGGAGGCTGAGGCAAGAGAATCACTGAAGCCCAAGGGTTTGAGGTTGCTGTGAGCTGTGATGCCATGGCACTCTGCCCAGGGCAACATAGTGAGACCCTGTCTCAAAAAACAAAACCAAAAAAACCAACCAAACAAACAAAAAAAAACCACATACACACACAACAAAAAAATCAGCATACATAAATAAATGTTGTTTTCTTAACTTGCTGAACCAGGGACCAGCAAACTACAGCCCGTGGGGCCAAATCTATCCCACTGTCTGTTTTTGTAAATAAAGTTTTATTAGAACACAGTTGTGGTCATTCCGTTACATATTACTACTTTTAAGCTATGAATTGAAAATATTTATTGTCCTACCCTTTTCCAAAAAAGTTTGGCAATCCTAGGTCTTATCTGGAACCCCTGTGCTTTGACAAATGCCTCAGTAAATATGTCAAAATTTGAACTGACAAACAGGCTGTTACAACCCACCACAAATATATCACACACACACAACCTTGAAAATTCAACATAGAGATGAAAACTCACCACTGGAGACCAGCCTGAGCCACTCTGGTGAACCTGTGGGGACATAAGCATCAATACCACTTATAGACACTGTATATCCTGGTCACACCTGATGACCAAACTGTATGAAGTAGGAAAATAGTTTTATAAAATATGACTCCTGGTCTTATGTGGTAACACTGTGTGAATGGCTGGGGATGTGGGTAATGGAAGATACAATTCAATTCCTTTGCTCTCTAAGCTAGGTTATTTGGTTTTTTTTTTTTTTTTTTTGAGGCAGAGCCTCAAGCTATCCCCTGGGTTGAGTGCCCTGGCATCACAGCTCACAGCAACCTCCACCTCTTGGGCTCAAGCGAGTCTCCTGCCTCAGCCTCCCAAGTAGCTGGGACCACAGGCACCCGCCGCAACACCCAGCTATGTTTTGGTTGCAGCTGTCATTGTTTGGCGGGCCCCAGCTGGATTCAAACCCGCCATCTTAGGTGTATATGGCTAGTGCCTTAGCCACTTGAGCCACAGGCACTGAGCCCAAGTTGGGTTATTTTTAAACTCTCCTTGCATATCTAGTCAGTGAACCAAAGTTACCTGAGTTCAAACATAATTTTGGATCTGAGGCGTCTTAAAAGAGCAACAGAAATCAGTTGGGGGGTGTTGAGAAAAATGCAGGTAACGGTGGAGCTATGAGGTTGCTCCTGAAGAAGCCCAGGAATAGAGCGACTTGCCCTCATTGAGACAGCTGACTTAAAGCCTGCCCTGTCAAAGGCCCGAGCGAGCTTCAACCCCCAGGGGGCCAAGGGAAGCTCCCTGGGGCTAGGTGGAAACCCAGATCCCTCCCTCTAAGGTGCTCAGGACCCAAGGCCCGACCTGTGCCACCTCTTTATGGCAAAACTAGGAGCTGAACTACTTCCAATCTCACCTCAGTCTCAGAAATTAGACTTTTTTAGAGCAATACATGGGAGCTAAAATCAAAGTCTATTTTTCTTGATGAAGTCCTACTTTTCTCAACAGCTTTACTGAGATATGACTTGCAGACCACACAAACCATCCACTGTCAGTGTGTAATTCAGTGGCTTTCTGTATATTCAGAGGTGTGCAGCTGTTACCTGAATCAATTTAAAGCATTTCCAAGACTCCAGGAGGAAACCCTGACCCTGTGCTGGCCCCGTCCAAGCCCCCCATTCCCCGGCTTTATGTGGGCCCTCATCCACTCCATCTCTGGGTTTGCCCGCTGCACATTTCACATAAGTAGAACCATATAATATGTCCTCTACGACTGAATCTGAAGTTCTTTAAAAAAAAAAACAAAACTATTCACTCCTATTTTTTACCTGTTTGCTATGTCCACTTGTCTTAAAGAAGGGTAACATGGTGATCCAACATCATGTTACAGGAGAGGAAAACACTGGAACTTTGACTTTAATTTATCTTATCATTTAAAAATTTCTATTTCCAGGCTGGGCATGGTAGCTGACGCCTGTCATCCCAGCACTCTGGGAGGCCAAGGTGGGTGGATTGCTTGAGCTCAGGAGTTCAAGACCAGCCTGAGCAAGAGTGAGACCCTATCTCTACTAAAAATGAAAAACTGAGGCAAGAGGATCTCGAGCTTAAGAGTTTGAGGTTGCTATGAGCTATGAAGCCATGGCACTCTACCCAGGGCAACAAAGTGAAAAAAATAATAATAAAATAAATAATTCTATCTCTATAAAATACTCATGTGTGATTAAAGTGACTTATACCCACTTTGGGTACGTATACTACCAAACATATTATCAATGGGGCACTTGATCCCACTGCTCTGCTCAACCATGGGGACACCACTCCCCTTCTCTGCTCCCTCACAAACCAATGGCAAGGCCTGCCCCCATCTGCCTCAAGCCACCATCCAGCACCACTGCCCACTCTGCCAAGGATGTGAGGACAAGCCACCATCCAGCACCACTTGTCCCCTCAGCCCAGAATGCTCTTCCTCAGCTCTCTACACAGTGGCCCCTCCCTTCACCAGCTGCTCAAATGCCACCCCTCCCATGTAGCAGCCCAGCTGCCCTGCCCTGACTGTCCCTTACCCTGGGACAGTCAAAACCCTTAGTTTTGTATGATCCCCACACAGGCAGGGGACTCCATCGGCCTGTTTCACCACTGCATCCAAAATGGGGCCAAATACCAGTTAAAGGATAAACCAACCTTGAAATTGCAGGGACACTTCCCCCTTCACCCCCTTCCACGCCCTCCCCTGGGAGAATCCTTTCTTGGAGGGCTCTGGCCAACCAGCGGAAGGGACCAGCTTCTGCATACACTGCTGCAACTCTGCTCCCAGCCCACGTCCCTCAACCACCTCTCAGTCTCAGTTCCCCAGGGGAGACCACAAAGGCAGAAGAAATATTCCCTTGTTTCCAGGGTAGAGACCCCTAGCAAACCCTGGTCTAGTGCTCCCGGTCAGAGCTAAGTTTCCGTGTCACTTCTGCATTTCACTTGCTGTTTCCCTTCCCCTCTACAAAGGCATTGAAACCAACGCTTCTCAAATGCTATGGATGGACTTTATGTTTTATTTATTTATTTATTTTGGCTGGGGGTGGGTTTGAACCCACCACCTCTGGCATATGGGGCCAGCACCCTACTCCTTTGAGTCATAGCACCGCCCAGGACGGACTGTAAATACAATCTTGCCCCCCACAATTCAAAGCCGTTGTAGTCAGATGAACTATGGAACATTTATCTGGGCTCATCAAGTCCACATAAGACTTTACAGGTTCTGCTTACCCTTTGTTTAGGTTTAACAGCTCAGTACTATTCAGTTCACCTTAAGAGTATAATTTCCTGAATGTTACAACATAGCTATTACCTGTTCTCCTTCCAGTCCCATTATCTTGGGGATGGACGGCCCACATATATCGATGTCCAGGAGAGCAACCTGGGGAACACAAGAGACCAGAGCAGTCACACAGATGAACTGGCTGAATGCACAAACCCCAGATACGCAAGCTGGGAGGGGAACAGGGGAGAAGACAGAAAGAAAAAAGAAACTGGGTCAGACTTAGAGCAGTTGGACTCTCATGAGAGTATTAACAACCATCTCCAAGTTCATCAATGCTGACACCCTTCTGAGTGTGGCTGAGGTCACCTCGAGTGATCTTATAGACCTGGGTGTCAGGTCACTTGGAGACTCAGGTTCAGCCATTGTTTACTCCACCCTTGCCATGTGCCAAGGAGGTAGGTAAGGTACCACCACTTTGCTTTAAAGAAGAGGAAACACAGGTTCAAAGAGGGCTGGTGACTTGTTCAATGAGCAAGGAACAGAGCTAGGATATAAATCAAGTTCTTCCGACCAGCACTTTCCACTACCCTATGGTGCCAGGTGAGCAGAAATCTCTAGCTGGCTCTGACCAAGCCCTATTTTCCTGTGATCCTGAAGGTTAGCCAGGGCTTAGGCTAAACTATCAGAGCAGAAACTTAAAGAAAGAAGAAAATCCAGGACAGCCCTTTACTAGCGACTGAGGCACAGCCTTAGATGCTCTTTTCACCCTGGAACGCCTGGCTGCCCACTCTAAAACAGGTCTGGGGCAGCCCTCAGGAACCTTCCAAACAGAAGGCTTGCGTTCATTTTGAAAGCTGTAATGTCTCAGATCTGCAGCACCGTTGGGTCATTTTTAACTTGCCCCAAATTTGTTTCTTGCTTGCCTCTTTAATCCTCTCAACAAACCTAACTTCCCACCTCCTTGGCACCATCTCCGACCTGCGGGCAGGAAAACTTCATCCATGAGAGCAACCACTGGACCACCTGGAGAGCACCCCAGAGGGAGGAGCTCCATCTGAAAACTGCTCTTCTTCTGCCCTCTTTGACCTTGAGGTGTTAATGATCCACAGTTGTTCCCAATATGGGACATCGTGTCATCTAAATGACCCTGATGGAGTCTCTCCTCAACTCCTTTGGCTTTCTAGCCCTTGGTCTCCATGGCCTTTCCTCTGGGACCAATTTAATCAGTTTCCTCCCAAGGAATTACACTCCTCACAACCAAGGGAGTCCATCTTGAGTGAAAGGAGGCAGAGATGAAGGAAACAGACCCAGTGCACTCACTCCCATGACAGTATCTGAGAGACTGTTGACACATTTCTGCTGCCCATATCACCTGAGGGGCAGGACGCGGCAGGGCTACAGGAGCCCAATCTGTGCCTCTAGCTGGCACCCCAAACTTCCCCTTCCAAAGAGGGCAGGGGAGAGAGTTCTGGTGCCAGCTTTTGGTCCTCCAATGCTGTGTATAAGTTGCTTCTCCTCTATAGGCTTTGTGTATCTGAGCTCCTGATCTGAAACAGGGGCTTTGGAATCACTAAGGTCCCTTCCCGCTCTGGAGTCTATAAGCCCCAGAGATAAGCCTCAAATATTCCAGTCTCAAAACACTCAGTGCTGACCTTTTAATGATAGTTCACCTCTCAGATCCCAAAGCAAGATAAATTTGTAATTTGTGTGAGTTGGTAACTCTCCTGACTCAGGCTTACACTTTGGGGCAGCGGTTCTCAACCTGTGGGTCACGACCAATGAAAACACATCCTGCATATCAGATGTTTACATGACAATTCATAACAGTAGCAAAATTACAGTTATGAAGTAGCAACGAAAATAATTTTATGGTTGGGGATCACCACAACATGAGGAACTGTATTAAAGGGTCTTGGCATTAGGAAGGTTGAGAACCATTGCTGTAGGGGATCCCCCACCTTCGTCACAACTTACACACCCCTCACCTGCTTGTGATTAGTGAGGGGTGTTTCCAGTTCTACTCCCTCAATCTAAGGCCCTTTACGAATGAGATGACAGACACCTGCCTGCCTCAAGTGCTAACATGGAATCAACTAGCACAGAGGGAGTGCTAAACTCCCACCAGATAGCAGGCAGGGGAGGGACTGGGTGTCTCCCGCTGTCCTGCTGGATTGAGGGCAGGCAGAAATCTGTGCTGCGCAACTTTAATCAACAAGACATACTCAGACTTACCACTTGCTAACAGTGTGTACAATCTGGAGACAGTGATGTTCACTGTCAGAAAGTAGGTATGTCCAGGAAAACTTTCCTAAATGCTGACTTCTTTCTTTTAAACTACCACAGCAAAAATATATATAGCTTAAATAGTCACATTTCCATACTTCCATATACTGCAAAGTCTAGACATGTATGCAGCAAGGACCTCGGGATATAATTTCATGGAAGTGAATGATGTAAACAGTTGTCTACTCACAAGTAGTTACTTGGCAACTGGGTGCTGGGTTAAAGCCTGTCTCCAGAGCTACTTAAGAACATTCCTGACATGGCCAGGCCTTGTGGCTTACGTAATTCTAGCACTCTGGCAGGCCAAGGCAGGTGGGTTGCCAGAGCTCAGGAGTTCAAGACCAGTCTGAGCAAAAGTGAAACCACTTCTCTACTAAAAATAGAAAAACTAGCCAGGCGTTGTGTCGGGCACCTGTAGTCTCAACTACTCATGAGGCTCAGACAAGAGGATCATCTTGAGCCCAAGAGATTGAGCTTATCGTGAGCTATGATGCCACAGTACACAACTGAGGGCAAAAGAGACAGATTCTATCTCAAAAAAAAAAAAAAAAAAAAAAAAGAAAAGAATACACCTGAAAGCTTCCAAAGGCAAAGATCATTCTGGAGTATATGGACAACATGAGAAAGCAGATTTCCCAGCCAGCCCACTGGTCAGTGCGAATCTGACCCTCAAATGACAAGAGACTGTTAACTAATAGAACAAAGGATTGACAAGAATATTTTGAACGTGCTTGGTTCTGTACTTAGGGGTAAGCTGCAAACTCATCGTAAAGGAAAAACAATCATCATCCCTTCACATTCCAGTTAGAGGAATAAAGTAATAATACTGACTGCTATCACGGACATTTACAGACCAATCACTTAGCTAAGCAGGCTAAGGGCTTTACAGGCATCACCCCCCTCAGTTCTCTGCATTCCACTTTACAGGTGGGAAAACTGAGGCAGAGTGGACTCAGCAACCTAGCCAAGGTCATAGCAGTGGAGCTAGGATATGGATCTGTGCTGTCCTGTGTTCTTAGCTACCAGCCACACTTTTTATTAAAGATGAGACCCAGAGAAGAGGACTGGTTGATCTGGATTTTCGTGTGCATCTGCACACTTACATAGAAATGAATGGCCCAGTGTGAAGGTCAGCAAACATTTTATGCAAGTGCCAAATATTAAATATTTTAGGCTTTGTGGATAAAATCAAGGATATTTAGGTACTTATGTTACAATTTTAAAGTAACCATTCTTAGCTCCTAGACCATAAAAAAACAGATGGGCTGGATTTGGCCCCTGGCTATAGTTTGCAGGCCTCTCCCTTAGAGGAAAGCGGAAACAAAAGTCATCTGAACATAATGTAACAAATTATCAGCATGCAAGGAAAGATATACACCTGCTATCCATTTTATTGGCCAGGGAATTCAAAGAAATGTTTCTTCTGACTGCTAGGCAAGTTCTTCATTCTCTTCAAGGATCTGAAGTCAGAAGAGTGGCCTACAAGAGGCAGTCTGAGAAGCTAAGCTAAAGCAGTACAGCTGACCCAACAGAGCTTAGCTCACATTCTTTCTCATACCCCTCCCAAGATGATCTAGCTAAGGTTTCATCATGATTGTGAGGATGTTTTTGGAGAGGCAGTCACACACAGACAATAAGCACTATGATATGGTTAGAGTAAAAGTTACTTTGATATGCTTTGATGATTCTCTTAGATATTTTGTTAGGGTAAAGGTTACTTTTATGTTGTTTAAACATTTTGCATTGTTACAGTGAATACTACTTTGATGTTTTCTGTTAGATAGTTAAAATTTCTAGGTTTGCTTCCTTGTATTTGTTATAAAAACTATTAGAGTTATAACTGAGGCAGAACAGAATTGAGGGGCTACTCTTGCTGTTCTCCAAATTGCTGGCCTTCTGGCAATAAAGCTTGGTGGACCTAATCCCTGTCTCTGTAACTGGCTGACAGTGATAGGCAGCCAGATCCTCTTTGTCTGTTAAAAGATCAAGATTCCAAAGAGGCCAATTCAGGTCAGTCTAAGCAATCATTTCTCTAAAGCCATCATGACCCTCAGACAGAAGGAGTATCCCTCATTTTCCTTGGTGTCCCACCTGTGTGTTTTCATCCTCTGCTAGGCCATGGGCAAGGTGGGCACTGAATGTGCTTTTCCCAACACCACCTTTCCCAGACAACACCAAGATTCTGTGTTTCACAGTCTTCATTTTCTCTTTGATTTCTTCTATGGCTGCAAAGAAAACCAAAGTTCAAGTGATAAAATCCCTGACCAAATCCTGAACGTCACTCTTCTAATGGGTTGGAGGGAGCTAAATCCTTGGGACTGTTTCAAAGGATCCCTGAAATAGCTTAATCAATGGTAGTAACAGAGCTGTGAAGAAAAAAAGTGTATTATCACACTTGAAATCGTCTTGTCTGCCCTGCTAGACATAATCTTCATAAGGGCAGGAGTAAAAAAAGTGTATTATCACACTTGAAATTGTCTTACTTATCTGCCCTACTAGACATAATCTCCATAAGGGCAGCTCCAGAAGAGAATTTTGCATACAGTAGAGATTCTCAACCTGGAGGCCAAGTCCCAAGGGCACTGGAGATCTTTTTAGTTGTCACAGGAAGAAGTGCTACTGGCCTCTAGTGGGCAGAGGCCAGAAATGCTGCTAACTGTCCCACAATGCCAAGAACAGCACCCACAACAGAGTGATCTGACCCCAAATTTCAATAGTGCTGATGTTAAGAAACCCTGACAAATGGCAGGTGCTTAATAATAACTATCAGTCAATTAAAACTATCATCTATTATACAAAGACTGTGCTTTCAATATTTCATCTTATTTCAAATCCTTAAAGCAACTATGTGAGGTGTAAAGGAAAACAAAAAGTCCCAGGATGGCCCAAACGCCTTATGCCAAAGGAAAAGTTAAGCCTGGATACAACATTGTCATCTTTCCCCAAATTGCTCATAAGTTAAATTCTTTGATAGCCCCTAACATTTCAAGATGTCTAGCCTCCCATAAATATGAATAGCTCAACTGTAACTTCAGGTCTGCATTCTACGCTTAACTTCTTACCCAGGACATTGAGGTCTGTTATATTTCTGACAAAGTCCATTTCAAGCTTATCAGGATGAGATTAATCAGACGTCCACCTATCTTCCACATCTGCCTGGTTCATTCTTCTTTTACTCCCTTTTTTGAATGTTTGCTGGGTGCCTAATTAAATTCTCAAGAGAATGTAACCATTTGCCTCACTGCCTCCTCCTCTCCCCCCACCTCATTCATGATTTTTCCCCTTTGAAAGAAATACAGAAATACAGAAATACTGAGCCTCCAGAAACCTCTCCAGGGAGCACAGGGCACAGAGGTTTCTATGACTTGTGTGTTCTCCGTGCTCCCTCAAGCTCTGGCTCATCAGCCTCCACTGATAGAAATTCTTGCCTCATTCTCTCATGTTGGTTGACAGAGGTAACTATTTTTCTTTCCATTTTTGATGAAAAACCAACGCCTCAGAAAGGTTAAGACTCTTTTTGAAGATCACAGTTTGCATCAAACTCCAAGACTTGAACTCCAAGACTTCCACCAGCCTCCTATTTTTTACAGTCCTTCCAAGTCAGTTCTCGGAGTCCTCCCACCCTCCATAGCACTCAGGGCTGTAGTGAGTCAGCGACTTGCTCACTTGTTTCTGTCTCCCCTATTCAACCAAGCTCCACTAGGGCAGTGACCAAAGCTGTGTCAACAGCCCAGTGCACTGTGCCTAGTAGGCGATAACACAAATTTTCTGTTTAATGAATGGAAAGATCGCGCCTCAAAGGAAGAAAATTTTGTCCAAAGAAGCAAGCAGAACCAGAATTTAAACCCGAGGGTAAGCCCGCAAGCTGCCTGATTCAAAGCACATCCCCGTTCCCTTTGCGGTCGGCCTCTCTGGAAGGTAGCCTATTACTGTCACTCAAACCTCTGGCCCCGCCCCTCATCTCGCAGACTTTTGCCACGCCTCGTCGTCTTCAGGCTCCGCCCCTTTAGGGTCCCACGGACTCCTGGCCGGTCCTTGATCCTTCAGGCTCCGCCCTCCATCCGCTCAGAGTCAGTCACGCGCTCCTTGTCTTTTAAAGGTCCCGCCCTCACCCCGCCTACTTTACCACGCCCCCACCTTCTATAGCCCCTGCCCACTCTCATCCTTCAGGTTCCGTCCCCTTTCTCCCCCGCCCCTTCCGGGCTTGGCCCCTTTCACTTCCCGTTGAGGCCTTGCCCTTTCCTCACCCGGGTCCGAAGTAGGGGCCCCTCCAAAAGCGCACAGCCGCTGGTTGGGGCATCCTTGACATGAGGCCCCTCGGCCCGCCTGGGCACTGTCGGCCCCTGGACAGTCTGCGAAGAGATAAGATCACAGTTAGAACAACTCACGAGCCTTCAGCTCAGCCACCCACACCCACTTCGCAAGCTCACCGTGAGGCACCTCCTCCATTCCGCCGCCTGTGCTGCAGACACGATGCCCGGAACCTGCTGTCGTGCATTTCCGCCTTGCGGGCGCAATCTGATTCTCCAGCCGCGCGAAATAAGTCTCGCGAATACAGTACTGTGCGCACGCGCGAACCGAGTTCGGTAGGGCGGGACTTGTTTCCGTTCCTTTTAAAACTAAGCTGTGGATGCCCACCTAGATACGTCGCGTGTCGCTTGGGGACGAAGACGTCATTGTCCACCCTACCATTTTCATACCCAAGAAATTTAATAATAATGCAATACTGTTAACGGTTTATATTCAGATATCCTCACTTGTCCATCCTGGAGCCAATCAAGAATTACTGACTGTCTCTTATATCTCTCTGTCTCTCCAATTTCGTTTAGCTCAGACCTGCTCTTCCCTCCGTTTATGGAAGGTTTTTAATCACAATGATAACCTTGACGAAGCCAGACCGGGTCTTATAGAATATTCCATAATCTTGATTATCTGATCGCACCTCAAACCTTAGATTCAGGTTAAACAATTTTTTTGGCAGAACACACTTGGATGATGTGTACTTGCCGTTGTATCTCATCAGGAGACTTGCCCGTTTGTCCCATTGGTGATGTGAAGCTTGATCACTTGGCAGTGTCTGCCCCATCTCTCTAGTAAATGGTACCCTCTTCCACTGGTAATTAGCATGGTTCCTGGGAGGAGTTGTGAACACTCTGTCCTGTGTCAGTCTTTCACTCAGTGGTTTGAGCAGCATTGCCTGAATCAGTTTTGTGGGTTTTTTTCTTCCCTGTCTATTAGCTTTACATTTACTAATGGGTGTTCCTCTGTAAAGAACTGTCTTTTCCCCCACCCCCTTTTTGATGAGACTCACTGTGGACTGCTGGATTCTTTTAATTCTATGTTTTAGAATAGTTATTTTTTTTCTTGTCAGTTTTCCCCCAAATTTGGCCAGTGAAGCCTCTTCAGGCCAGCTCCTGGGTCCTGTGGACACTAATCCAGCTTGCTTGAGCATGTTCTTGTTTTGTGATGCAGTGAGATATTTCAGGCTTCCCTCTACTTCCTGCTGCAGCCGTTTCTCTAGAGCAATGTTTCTCAACCTTCCTAATTGCTGCTGCCTTATTACAAATGGAAAAAAGGGGTCACGACCCACAGGTTGAGAACCTCTGCTCTAGGAAACCCTTATTGCTTTTAGCACAGAATTGTCTTTAGAAACCAAGATCTGGATGCTAAAATGTGCTCATTGTTACTGTACTATCATTGTTTACAGGTTTGGCACAAATTTTAACAAAACTTTACCTGGTTGCAGGCACTGAAGATACAGAAACTCATTTATTAAACAGTAATGTATCAGTTGCCTATCACTACCACTAGTATATTTTTGTACATTGGCTATTATCCTTTCCCTACACAAATCAGATCTAGTCATTCTGCTACTCACAAACTTTCAATGGCCCCCTTTGGCTCCAGTATAAGGTCCAATTTTCCAGTCCCATTCAGTGGCCTCTCGGCCTCATTTCTACCCTAGCTTTGTTTCAGGCTGAGTGCCACCAGGAACAGCATGTCTATGCACTGAACCAGTGGCTTTTCCCTCACTAACACCGTTACTGTGGCTTATACATGACTTTCTGTCAGAAAGAGCCATCCCTTGGCCCTTGCCTGTCTAGCCATTATGAAGTCCTCCAAGGCCTTCCAGATCTCAGCAGTGTCTTCCCTGTGGAACTGACCACTTTCCCCTTTCTTGAATATGATGCGTTCCAAAAGGCTGAGCATAGTTTTCTGTTCTAACAAGTTCCATAGTATGAATGCCATAAACTTAACAGAAACTAGCATTTGAAATTTTGTGTACATTTCTTTTGTACTTAATTCAGTTCTACAAATTTGAAAGAAGATTTTAAATTTAAATCTGGTATTTCCTTGGCTCAGTGCCTGTACCTCAATGGCTAGGGCGCCATATACACCAGGGCTGGCGGGTTCAAACAAAGTCTATTCTTTTTAAACGTGTTTATGCTTCAAGCTTAAACCTGTACTTTGGGACACCCACATATACCTTCTACAGGTGGGCTCCCCAGCCCAGGTGTAACAACCAATTATAGCAGAATCTTGGAGGTGAGATCTAGGCCTGTTTTTAAAATGCTTGCAGGGGTCCTCAAACTTTTTAAACAGGGGGCCAGTTCACTGTCCTTCAGACCGTTGGAGGGCCAGACTGCGGCCCCCAGGACGAGTCGGTTGCTAAGCAGGACAGGCAGCGGTGGCAAAAACACCCGGCGGGCCGCATGTAGCCCTCAGGCCGTAGTTTGAGGATGCCTGGCTTAGGGTTTTTAGTGATGGCACCATGGACTTCCATGATGAAGAGGGGCAAGGTAGATATTACAGCACATACTCTGAAGTTAGATGCACACGCAAATCCTCGCTCCAGTTCTTATAAGCTAAATTATTGGGCAGGTCAGTTCATGTCTCTAAGCCTCAGTTTACTCATCTTTAAAATGGGGGTAATAAAGGCACATTCCCCATGAGGTTGCTGTGGGGATAAAGTAATTTAATGCACAGAAGGCATCAAGTATGGGGCTTCCAGAGAGCAACGATCCAATAAACATTAATGTTTTGAGTAAAGTCAGGGTTATAGATTGCATATCATTATTTACAGGTAGGAGGAACCGAGGCCTAGACAAAGAATGTGGCCCCTAATCACACAGATTAGTGGACGAAACAGGACAAAAACCTGGGCAAAACTGGTTAAAAACTTGAGAGCTGATCCAGAAGGCCAGGGGCGCTGTAAACAATTCAACAGGTGAGCACAACCCTTGAAAACAGAGGAGGTGGCTGCAGTTCTCTGTTACAGCAGTAGGTGGCAACCTTTCCCCACCTATGATCGAGGCAACCAAAATATGGAAACAAAGTTTGGGAATAGAGAATTTTCTACCTCTTCCTTTGACTCCAGCAAAAATATCTGACAAGGGGATAGATGCACCTAGCATATATTGAGTTAAAAAATAAGGTTCAGGCCAGGCATGGTGGCTCATACCTGTAATCCTTTCTCTCTGGGAGGCCAAGGTGGATGGACTGTTTGAGCTCAGGAGTTAGAGATCAGCCTGAGCAAGAATGAGACCAAGTCTCTACTGAACATAAGTAGCTGGGCACTGTGGTGGGTTCCTATGGTCCCGACTACTCAGGAGGCTGAGACAAGATAATCACTTGAACCCAAGAGTTTGAGGTTGCTGTGAGTTATGATGCCACAGCAGTATGCCCAGGGTGAAGGAGTGCGACTCTGTAGATAGATAGATAGGTAAAGGTTCAGATGTGTTATATACAGAGAACATGGATTCTTTTTTTTTTTTTTTTGCAACAGAGTCTCACTTTGTCACCCTTGGTAGAGTGCCCTGGCATCATAGCTCATAGCAACCTCAAAAAAAAAAAAAAAAAAAAAACTCTTGGACTCAAGCAGTTCTCTTGTCTCAGCCTCCCAAGTAGCTGGGACTACAGGCACATGCCACAGCGCCAAACTATTTTTTTGAGACAAGGTCTTGCTCTGGCTCAGGTTGGTCTCAAACCTGTGAGCTCGGGCAATCCAACTGCCTCGGCCTCCCAAGTATTGGAATTACCGGCATGAGCCATTATGCCCAGCTGAACATGAGTTCTTGAGTGCCAGATACCTGCAGTCACAGCTCGGGTCCCCATCTACAGCCTCCAAGGCGTTTCTTCATGCCTCCGTTTCCTTTTCCATAAAGTACCAATAACAACATTAATAAGGTGACCAGATTTTAACATTGGTAAAGCGGACACCATTGACGGGGGTAGGTGTGGGTGTGGGGGTGTCCTTAATTAAAAATTTGGTCTATATGGAGCAACAAAAATTTTCATAGAACGCAAAAATAGTATTGTAATATATATTTTTTCATTTCAACATAAGTACAATTTACAAATATAATACATTAAAAATTATGTAAAATATTTTATTCTTTGGCATATTTCTCATTTGAGTGAATTTTTTTTGTAGATTGCTGTCGTTGTTTAAAAGATCATGAAATTTTTCACAAGAATTTGTTAAATTATATTTCACACATAAAATGGCTTTCAGAGTCTCAACACTTAATTGTGATTTTTCTAATGTCCACACTTCATTTACCATTGGAAAAAATGTGTTCAGTCGCAGCATTAGTTCCTGGTAAGGACAGTGCGTATCCCACAATTTTTAGTGCATTATTGTATGGAACGTATTTTGTTTCAAAATGATGAAATATTTCTAACCATTTGTTCTCTATTGTGATTTTTGCTGATGCCCAAGATTTAACCTTTTCCTTATCAATATATATATTTTTAATAATGATACCTTGTAAGTCGTGTCACTTTCTTTTTTTTTTTTTTTTTTTTGAGACAGAGCCTCAAGCTATCCCCCTGGGTAGAGTGCCATGGCATCACAGCTCATAGCAACCTCCAACTCCTGGGCTCAAGCGAGTCTCCTGCCTCCGCCTCCCAAGCAACTGGGACCACAGGCGCCCGCCACAACGCCCGGCCGTTTTTTGGTTGCAGCCATCATTGTTGTTTGGCGGGCCTGGGCTGGGGATTCGAACCTGCCACCTTAGGTGTACGTGGCTGGAGTGTTAGCCGATTGAGTCACAGGCGCCGAGCCAGTCGTGTCACTTTCAAGGCTGGTGCTAGACTTTTGGCTGCCACTATAAAATATAAATAATATGAGTTCTGTCTGCTAAATTCATGAAATAAATAAATAAATTACTTACCTAAATTATCTGAATAGCTGATTTGTTGACATCACTTGTTTAACTAGCACTAGCACACAGTATGATGTGTATCGTCTGAGAGACAGTTACAAAATGTTTTCCTGGTTGCCACTGCCAAAAAATGCCAGTGTTGATTAAGTCCAAACAATGGTGGTCGAATTCTAGCAACTGATCAACAATGTGAACTTTGATAAGCAGTTCTCAACAATTATTTGTTATTATTAAAGTTTAACATTATAAAATTAAAAAAAATAATATAAAACTCATATTCTGGCGAAATAGCCACATGGCAGCCGAAAACTGTCTATTCCCTTCCCATTGTCTTGCCGTTTCCTAGCTTATTGTGCATTCTTTCCAAAAATTGGGACTTTTTTTAAACCACCACGGGACACAGGACAAATTGTTAAAAATCGGGACGTCTGGTCACCTTAATAACTACTTCAAAGTGTTATTGTTGGGAGGATTAAACAGTTAATCTCAGCAAAACCAGCTTTTAAGACGTGCTTGTCACCCTTAAGTCATATATAGCTGTTGATGAGCATCTGGGTTTTTTTTTTTTTTTTTTTTTTTTTGAGAAAATCTGTTACATGGAAGAGTGCTGTAGTGTCACAGCCCCCGGCAACCTCAAATTCTTGGGCTCAACTGATTCTTTTGTCTCAGCCTCCCAAGTATGTGAAATTACAGGGGCCCACAACACCTGGCTTTTTTTTTTTTTTTTTTTTTTTGCAGTTTTTTGCTGGGGCCCGGTTTTAACCCACCGCCTCTGGTATATGGGGCCAGCACTCTGTTATTTTGAGCCACAGGGGCCGCCCATTAAAGACAAGGGTCTAGCTCTTGCTCAGGCTGGTCTTAAACCTGTGAGCTAAGGCAATCCACCTGCTTCAGTCTCCCAGAGTGCTGGGATTACAGGTGTGAGCCACTGAGCCTGGCCCTAGGGGGTTTTCTTTCTTTCTTAAAAAAATTTTTTTTTTTTGAAATAAGAGTCTCATTATTTCACCCTAGGTAGCTGCTGTGGCATCACAACTCACAGCAACCTCAAAGTCTTGGGCTTAAGCGATTCTCTTGCCTCAGCCTCCCAAGTAGCTGGGACTGCAGGCACCCACCACAACGCCCAGCTATTTTTTTTGTCGTTGCAGTTGTTTAGCTGGCCAGGACCGGGTTTGAACCCACTACCCTTGGTGTATGTGGCCGGCGCCCTGCTGACTGAGGTATAGGCACTGCTCCCTTGGGGTTTTTCTTAAACAGTTTTGTTGAGGTATAATTGATATACCATAAACTGTACATATTGAAAGTGTACAATTCATAAGTTTTGATGTACATACCCAAGAGTTTCCTCGTGGTCCTAGTCTCAGCCAATCACTGATCTGTTTTCTGTTACTATAAAATATTTTAAATTTTCTAAAATTTATGTAAATGGTACTGTTCTCAGTCATTGTTAACTTGAATGGCCATTTTATGCAGGGCACTGCTGGTCTAGGCCCTAACAAGGCCAGATGAGCCAGTGTGCCAACATCTGGAGATTGTTCATTCTCTGCCCAGGCTGCTGTCATAGGTAAGTTAGGGAACTGGACTCCATAGTACAGGTTAAGGACCCAGGGTACGTGGGGCACCCAGGGGAGTGTTAACTGGCAGTAAATTTAATTTAACTAAAAGTGCTTTGAAGATAATAGCCACCTTGAAAGCAAGAGACAGTTTGACCTTGTAACCTATAAAGGGGGTGATCTGTTTAATGTATACCATGCTGATTAATAACATTGCTGGTGAGCATATGAAAATAACAAAAAGAAACAAGAAGGCAGAACAGCTCTTTGGGGAGATATCCTCACTGTTCTCTGGAATTGCTGGCCTTTCTGTAAATAAAAGTGAAAGTGTTCACCTCTCATCCACTTCTCCATTGATTGGCTTAGGTGACAAGCAGACCAACTCCTTGGTCTGGCAACGTATGTTCTCTCTTTAAATCTGGCTGTTTAGTTTAGTTTTACCCCCGTTCACGTATGATGTCCATGTCTTCTGGTTGCTGTGTAGTATTCCATTGCGCACATATAATTATGGCACAGTTTGTTTCTTGATGGATAAGTTTGGAGCCTTTCCAGTTTGAGGATATTACAAATAAAGCTGTTAAGCACGTTTCTGTGGAAGTCTTCCTAGTGATATACTTTGCTTCCCTTGGGTAAATACCTAGGAGTAGAATAGTGGGTGTACATTTAACTTTTAAGAAAATACCAAACTGTTCTTCAAAGTGGTTACACGTTTCCACCAGCAGTGTATGTGATGTTAAATTACTCTATATTCTTGCCAATAGTGGGCACAACCAGTCTTTTGGATTTAAAATATTTTATTAAACACATAAATAATGGGGTGTCCTAATGGGCTGTTTTCAAGCTTTTTAAATCTCATGGCACGCTTGAACCTATAGTGAAACTTTTGCAGCACATCATTTAAATTATGTTGATTAAAAATAAAGAGTAAAAAATGGAATATACTTACTGTGCTTTGAACTTCTTTTGAAAATAATTTTGTTAATGATCTTTAAAAATTTTCGAGGCACACCTAGGATCCTTTCATAGTACACCAGTTAAAATCACTATCCTAATGTCTTATTATGTTGAGCAGAATGTATCTGTTCAAATCTTCAAGCCCACTTAAAAAGTTTTGGTTGTTTTCTTACTGAAAAGTATTTTTTCCTAGCTTCTGGCTTGTCCTTTCTTTCTCTTAAAAGTATCTCGGAGAGTCAGTCTTAATTTTGATGTGGTCCACGTTATCAATTGTTATCAATTTTTCTTTTGAGTCTATGTCCTTTTTTTTTTTTTTTTGAGACAGAGCCTCAAGCTATCCCCCTGGGTAGAGTGCTGTGGCATCACAGCTCACAGCAACCTCTAACTCCTGGACTCAAGTGAGTCTCCTGCCTCTGCCTCCCAAGTAGCTGGGACCACAGGCACCCACCACAACACCTGGCTATTTTTTGGTTGCAGCTGTCATTGTTATTTGGTAGCCCAGGCTGGATTTGAACCCGCCACCTTAGGTGTATGTAGTTGGCGCCTTAGCCACTTGAGCCACAGGCACCAAGCCGTTATGTCTTATTTTTTAATATCATA
>CAUYQV010012754.1:0-26750 GCA_963574575.1 Galagoides demidoff | reverse complement strand
AATGACACTCTAGCATGGGCCGCAAAGTAAGTGTCTTTCTCTTTAAAAAGAAAAAGAAAACAGAAAAAAAAAGAAATTGTGCTATTCACAGTTTCCAAGAGCAAAAGTACCAGTATGGGTTAATTTTCATGTGGAGTGGGGACAACATGAATATTCAGGTTTACGGTGGCCCCTATGCAGAGGTCTGAGGCAGTCAGGAAAAGAAACTTTGGAATGAGTTAGTGAGGACAGTGTCAGTAGATCTGAATTGTAGAGGTTGTGAAGACACGTGTGTTGCCTGGCCTTGGAGTGCCTGGGGTAAGGAAATCTTGGCCCAGATTGAAGAGTCCAACAGAGGAGTTGGAGGGGACACGTTGAATTCGTGTGTGTCCATATGAAAAGCGTGATTTTAGGCAAGAATTTCCCCAAACCACAGATGGGGATGGGGATGCTGAGTGAAGGGAGCAATTCTACATTTCTAATGAGAATGTAAGCTAAAGAAAGAAGGTTGGAGAATTCTCAAGGAACTAAAAGGAGACCAACCATTTGATCCTGCAGTTCCTCTACTAGGTAGATACCCAGATGAAGAAAAATCATTTAAAAATAATGACATTTGGACCAGGATGTTTGTGGCAGCCCAATTCATCATTTCAAAGACATGAAAACAGACCAAGTGCCCACAGACACACAAATGGATTAACAAATTGTGGTATATGCACACCATGGAATAGTAAGGAATAAAAAGGATGGAGACTTCCTTTGTTCTAGTAATTTTATTATTCAAAAAACGTATTTAAAAAAGAAACGTAGCAAGGACTAAAAGTTCAAATAGCGTACATTCTATTCTCTAATTCGTAACAAAATTCACATGCTCACACAAACGAGAGTTAAGTTTAAAGATATAGATAAGATAGAGAAAAAGCAAAAGAGATGTAAGAACTTGAGTTCAGTAACAGAAAGAAGCATTTCAAGAGGTAAACCAGATGTTCCTATGGAACTGCAGTAGAGGATCCAGAAGACAGAAATTCACAATGAGAATGGTTATATTCATATCAAAAAGCATAAAAGTAGGATTCACCCACCACAGAACTGTCCACTACACTATGCTCAGCAGAACTCAAAATTAAAATTAGTTAAAGGCTGTTAAGTAAGAAAGTACTTGAAAGTTGAAAGGATTGCTTCACTGAGAAAAGGAAGTTTGGCAATCAGGTCCAGTCAAAACACAGGGGTCAAAAAGCATCATTAAAATGAACAGTGTCTCATTTGAAACTATAAAAAAAGTCACTAACAATGAATAGTATAAACATACTTTAGCTGCTGCCATCATGTTATTGTTTCCTTGCATCTCTTTCCTGATTTACATTTATATAGATTAAGCAATGGTATAGACACTCCCTCTAATAACTTCCCCAAATTTTAAGACATTTCTGTCTCCAGAAGCACAACACTTTTCAAATCCATATCACATTTCAAGAAGGTAAGAGATCCATACTCTGGTTAAAATTACTCACAATAGGTTAAAAAAAAAATTATTCCAAGTATTTGGTCTTTACCTAATAAATTTACCTTTCCTACAAAATTAAAATGGGATTTTATTAAGAATATACAGAGTAGTATGAAACTACTTGAGCCAGAAACGGTTGATTTCTTAGAGGTAAAATTCTTACCTTCCAATTGCCTGTTACTTCCATTCAACAACCTAATCAAGAGAATACATAAAATGAAATGTAATATGTGGTTTTCTATGGTTGTGACCCATGAACTTTCTCATAGACTACTCTACTTGGATGATAATCATCTGACACTGAATTATGACTAGTACATTAAGTGCCTGTCCAGAGAAAATCAATTAAACGTCCATGAATGTTAAAGGTCAAAACATCTCGGCGTACCTACCACCTACTAAACAATAACATTTTACAGATGGCATTGTAAAACAAAACTTTCAATAGACATCTGCTGTTCTATCAGGAATAAAGGCAGACAAAGCCATACCCCACACATTAAGCAGAATAGTTTTTCACTATTGCAATGAATTTATCTCAGGCAGCGCCTGTGCTCAGTGAGGAGGGCGCCAGACCCATATACTGAGGGTAGCAGATTTGAACCCAGCCCCAGCCAAACTGCAACAAAAAATTGCGGGGCACTGTGGCAGGCGCCTGTAGTCCCAGCCACTTGGGAGGCTGAGGCAAAGAATCTCTTAAAAACTGAAGAGCTGGAGGTTGCTGTGAGCTGTTACGCTCACTCTACTGAAGGTGACAAAATGAAACTGTCTCTAAAAAAAAAAAAAAAAAAAAAAAAATTATCTCCTTGATATAGAGAGAAATCAGATCAGTCTACTTCATTACCTATTTACTCCAACTTTGAACTTCACTTCTGTTTTAATGTGTTCAGGCTGCCATAACAAAACACCATAGACTGAATAGCTTAAATAACAAACTTATGTTCCTACAGTTCCAGAGGCTGGGAAGTCCATGATCAAAGTGCCAACCAATTAGGGTTTCTGGTAAGGGACTCTTCCTGGCTTGTAGATGGCTCTCTTCTCACTGTGTCATCACATGACTGCAGACAGAGGTCAACCTCTCTGATGTCTCTTCTTATAAGGATGCCAATCCTACCAGACCTTGGCCCCACCCTCATGACCTCACCTAATCCTAACTGTCTCCTAAAGACCCAGCTCCAGGTACCATCCACCATATGGGGATTAGGGAGCTAGAGATTAAATTCTGGAAGGGAACAGAAACATGTAGCTCTGAACAATCCGAATTTAACTTTCTCTTTTTGATAATAATATGTGTACCTGGTAATGAATGGCATAAATTAAAATTTTTTATTTAGACCACAAAAATTTTTGATAAAAATGGGTGATATCATTATTCATAGAAAGTACTATATAAGAAAACACAACAAAGTTGAGGAAAGCAAAAACCAATCTCTGGTTATGAAGATGCCGTTTAGTAAATGCTAAAGGTCCCTTAGTTCTAAGTGATTGATATAGCCCAGGTAGGTTACCTATGTTTAATTCTTTTTAATTTTAGCTATCTATAACTTTGTTTCTAATGCCTTAAAAAGGATTAATAATTGCCTACATTTATTCTCAGCTTGCTATGAAGCAGGCACTTTATATGTGTTTATGTTAAACATCCCAAGAGTTCTATGATAGGGTACTATTACTATTCCCATTTTACACATGAAAGGAGTATAACCATTTTCTACTATAGTAGTACAATTTTTTTTTTTTTTTTTGGAGACAGAGACTCAGTCTATGGCCTTCAGTAGAGTGCCGTAACATCACAACTCACAGCAACCTCCAACTCCTGGACATAGGAGATTCTCTTGCCTCAGCCTCCTGAGTTGCTGGGACTAGAGGTGCCCACCACAACGCCTGGCTATTTTTTGTTGCAGTTTGGCCCAGGCCAGGTTGGAACCCGCCACCCTCAGTATATGGGGCAGGTGCCTTACTCACTGAGCCAGCACTGCCCCGATATAGTGGTACAATTTTAAAATAGAGAGTTTAGAAAGAAAAAAATAAGATCTGTCACTAATAATTCCCTTTATGGAGAAAGGGCTAATCAAAACTCTGTAGCCTTTCATTTGACTATTAAGAGCCTGTCTTTGTTCCATGCTTAATCTCAAAGAGAAGCTATTACACTACAACCACTGGAGAGGGCCAGGATGAAACTGGGTGGGAAGGATCAAGTTTTCCCCAGATGGAAGGAAGTCCGGCAGACATGAGGGCTTTTACCAAAGTGTTTGAAAGTAGGAAGAATAGAGTAAATCTTCGGAAATACATCCATTACAAAACTATTCTTGCTGGATAACTGCTAAACTGAAGATTGAGAATGATTAATATTTTAAAAGCAAGGTTTCTAAAAGAACAATGATTCTTCCTTTTCTTCAATTAATATAAACTTTAAAATCACCTTGCAGCTAGTCTATTTGTATTATTTTAAAGGAACAAAATAATGCATTCCTCCTTAGTCATTACTGCTATTTTGACAAAACAACACTCATTAATGTTACATAAAACTGCTAGGCCATTACTGATGGGAAGGAAAACACAGAAATTTGGAATATCATGAAATCTTTTCCAGACTCAGAATTATGACCAGTGCTAAAACTCAAAGATTGAAGAAAAAAGATAAGAAAGCAATTCTTTTGAACTGTAAGCATACACTACGGGAAATATGCATAGCATGACAACAACACAGCCTTTTACAGTGTTTGTAAATCAACTTCTGGCAGATGTTATGATCAAGAATGTCCACAATTTGTTCAATTAAAAAAATGCTTTAAATTGTCAAATTAACAAGAACTTCATGCTTCTTTGGAAGGAGCAGGTAAATCCTAAGCATTTGTTGCACCGGTCAGCAAAAAAATCCTACTTTACTGTTAATTCACAAGGAGTACTTATAAAGATATATATTTTCTCCAACATTTTCATACAGAATGTAGATGCAATATCAATCAGAAAAGTATTTATAAAATGTACCTGTAGGACAACCTATTCGATATTATACAAGTCACTCAGTCTTTCAGGTCATAAAAGACTGTGTCTTTTCCTTCCCTCTCTTACCTGTTTAAAATAAACTTCAAATTTTGATTTCTTATAGTGTTTGAAAGAAAAAACCAACCATGAGGATGCTCTAAAGAGAAATGGAACATCTGGTGAAATGTGTAACATGCCTCAGGATTATATTTGCTACTAAGGTTAGTATCCATTATGGGAGCTACAATCTCCATGGCAAACAGTGAAAGCATAACGAAGAATACAAAGGTACCAGGAAGCATGTTCTTCTGCCAGAGTGCTTTCCTTTTCTCGGCAATATGCTAATAACTGGGTCTCCCAGAGTACCGAGGAAACATTTCTATATGAAGTATACACTTCAGTTCAAACAGGTACCTGTTCAACAGACCGTCCCTGTCACGTGACTTCTGATTCCGCCCCTCCCCCAAGACATGAACCTGGGCATTAATCAAGACAGGATGTATGCTATTTCTTGTCTGTGATTCATCACGCCATTCTACTTTTATTTTTCGGCTCACCAATAAAAGAACTCAGAGCAAAAGTACTAGGAAAGGAAAACCGAGAAAGTCCAGATGACCAGAGGAGACGGCATCATTAACTCAAAAAAGGCTCACCATGCGCACTCAGCAGCCTTCTCCTCCATTTACTTTTAACTTACAATTTTCTGCCATAAACAGCAACAACAAAATTCTATGCTTACTTCGGTATAAATTGCCTTACATTTGTGACACTTTTAAGAGCCCCTACTGTGTCATGAAAGGTTCCCAAACAAGGAAAGATCTGCACAGCAGGAGAGGAACCCACTTAGCCTTTCTGACAGCTGTGAAGGATCAGTCTCCTGGAGTAATAGAAATCAACCGCAAACTGAAAAGTGTTTAGAAATAAAATGTTTCCATCACCTCACACTATCAACTACTTCCATTAGTACTCATGAAAAAGACATGGGCTTTTACCCAGCATTTTAATACAATAAACTTTACTGACAGTAGAAAAGAGAATATGATTACAGACTAATCCTACCATTATACATAGGAAATCATCAATGAACAGAGGTAATACTTCTGTCTCTTTATACTGGACTACTCGACTAATCTCAAAAAACCGTGAGAATACTTTACGAACGTTATTCAGGAAGCTTATTTTGGGCTCCATATTGTGAATTAAAACACTATTATTATTTGAAATGTAAAAGCATTCAGAATCTCATTAGGGTTGATGTTATATCAAGTTCAAAGTCAATGATAAGTCCTAGGAAGTGAATTTTGTATATGCATGGCATTTTTGTGGTTATTTTGACTACCTCCTTATCAGAAGGGATAATAAAATCTACATATCCTGGAAAGTAAAAGATGTGTGAGCAAATGGGCTCAAGTAGTATAATAAAAATAGGAGGCTACGGGAAGATAGTCATAGTCATTACACTGTCAGTCCCAACTCTAGCTCTGATGATTTCAGCCAGTATTCCCTGAGCACTTACCTCTTTTTCTAGACATTGTGGTAAAAGCTGACAGACAGCTTGGAACTAAGACATGATCCTTGACTCCAAGCAGTTCATGAAAGGTAAGAAAGCCACAGAAATAAACAATGCAGGTGATAAATTCAACAGACATACAGAGTACATTATTAATGCAAAGAGAACTGTGGAGACAGGGGCATTAGGAAAGGCTCTGCAGAGGAAAGGGTCCCTATGCTAGGTTTTTTTTTTTTTTTTGAGACGGAGCCTCAAGCTATGCCCCTGGGTAGAGTGCCATAGCATCACAGCTCACAGCAACCTCCAACTCCTGGGCTCAAGCGAGTCTCCTGCCTCAGCCTCCCAAGTAGCTGGGACCACTGGCGCCCACCACAACGCCCAGCCATTTTTTGGCTGCAGCCATCATTGTTGTTTGGCGGGCCCGGGCTGGGGATTCGAACCTGCCACCCTAGGTGTACGTGGCTGGTGCCTTAGCTGATTGAGCCACAGGCGCCGAGCCCCTATGCTAGGTTTTGAAGGATGGGTAACAGTTTCTGGCAGAAAAAGAAAAGCAATATTCTAACCAGAGGAAATCACTGTGTAAAAGCACAAAAGTGAAAAACAAATTCAGGGTACTTTTTAAACAGTCTTATACCATATGGCACACAGGAAGGAATAAGAAACAAGACTGGAAAGCAAGGCCTGAGCCAAATCTCAAAGGGCCACAGACCAGGAAAACTGGGATTTTACAATGCAGGTGAGATGATGCCAAAGAAAGGTTTTTGTTCAAGGTTTCTGTTTTAAGACATTACTTGGGAGGAGAAGATGGCCTAAAAAGGAAGAAACCTGTTAAGAGGCTAGTAGCTCAAGCAAGAAAGCCTGAAGTTAGGTAATGTGGACAGGCTGAATGCAGAGTTAACACGAAAACTAGAACATGCTCTACAAATGCTACCTTTAAAGGGGGCTGTGTAAAAAGTAAGTGTACCAACAGGAAAACATCAGAACTCCGGATGGCATTTCAGGTCAGATACAGGTCTAACGAAATACTATAAAACAATTTCAATTAGTAACGAAGTTTACATGTTCTAGAAAATAACCACCCATCTCTGTCCCCAATTTTGAGGTTCCAGCAAAGGAAAACAAATCACAAACTGATATCATTAAATTCATAAGTCAACATTGCAACCTGCAAGGTTTCAAATAAACAAACTGTTAAAAAAATTATAATTAAATTATTTTGTTACTGTATCATTTAAAGACACAAAAATGTAGGAATTTAAGAAAAACTGACTCAGCTACTTTATAAGCTCTATGAAATGTTTCCTACTTGGATCTATTTTTTTTTTTTTTTAAGTTAAAAGGGCCAGGACACATTTGTTTAAATAGGGTATTTTTATATGTTTTAAACCTGCTTTATTTCTAAATTTTTTTTTCCACAGCTGCTTTCATTTCTGGAATAATTTTCAAATCTATTAAAACCTCCTAAATTAAAAAAAAAAGAACCTCTAATGATGGGAGGTGCTAAGTTATTTAGGTACTCCATGATTCCCTTTAAAGAGAGTTAAAACAGAAACACTGTCACAAAAGCAATAGTTTGTGTAAATAAGAAATCTAAAATGCCCAAGACACCAGTCTATGATCAGTTCTGACTACTGACCGCGTATACTTACAAGCTAACAGTAGTTAAAAACAAAACACTTAGGTGGCACCTGTGCTCAGTGGATAGGGCACCAGCCCCATATACTGAAGGTGGCAGGTTTGAACCCAGCCCTGTCCAAACTGCAACAAAAAATAGTCAGGCGTTGTGGCAGGCGCCTGTAAGTCCCAGCTACTTAGGTGGGTGAGGCAAGAGAATTGCTTGAGCCCAAGAGTTTGAGGTGGCTGTGAGCTGTGAAGCCATAGCATTCTACAGAGGGTGACAAAGTGAGACTCTGTCTCAAAACAAACAAACAAACAAACAAACAAAAAACCACTTTAGAAGAACATGACCTTCAAAATATTGTTTTAAATATGCAACAATAGTAACTACTAAAGCAAAGGAATAAAATACAAAGATAAGTATATTTAAAAACCCAATTTAACTCATAATTTCCCTCACTTTCACCTACATGACATTAATATTATGGGAGAAAACTGAAGAAACATATTTGAATTTCAAGGGAAAAGAACCAAAAATTTTATGATAAGCAACTATTGATAAGCTAGAAAGTAGTTTAATACCTTCTA
This sequence comes from Galagoides demidoff, assembly GCA_963574575.1. Taxonomy (NCBI): domain Eukaryota; kingdom Metazoa; phylum Chordata; class Mammalia; order Primates; family Galagidae; genus Galagoides; species Galagoides demidoff. Next base: position 18,567 of record CAUYQV010012754.1, on the reverse strand, counting down.
TAGAACATGATCAAGTACCAACAGTAAACACAGAGTGATGGTCTTCCTGGTATACTTACCTTAGATAAGGACTATAAAATGACCAAATTCATAGCACAATGTCAACATATACATATTCTGACATGTACTATGCTATTAAAAATCTGGATATTTAACATAAGTGAGAACCTCCCCAAATCCCCATTGAGAGTAGAATGAAAAAAATGAATGTAATTTATTCATACAAAGAAAAATAGCAATTACTCTCATAAACATAATGCTGAGTATAAAAGATATACTGTCATTACATTTATAAAACTCAAAAACAAAATTCATAATGCATGCAAACACAGCTGGCAGAACTACACAAAATTAAGCTCATAAAAGTCAATATACTAGCTATTTCTAAGGGGAAAATAAGGGAATTGTGACTGGTATGAAGGCTCAGGGAGATTCTGTGGTACTATCCATATTCTATTCCTTGACCAGAGATTGACTACATAGATTGCTTTGTGATTGTCATTAAGCTGCACATTTCTTTGATGCATTTCTCATGTAAATATCTTTTGTAATGAATAGGATATGGAAAGTAATGTTTTAAATAATGCAAAAATCTCAAAACTACTGAATATTTTGATTTTTAAGAAGTAATGTGCAAATAGTACAGCTGCTTTGGAAAACAGTCTAGCAGTTCCTAAAACTATTACACACAGTTACTACATGATCTAGAGATTCTTTCCTAGGAATATGCACAAGAGAAATGAAAACATAATGTCTGTACAGTCTTGGACACATATGATTGTATCAGCATTACTCATAATAGTCAACTGTCCATCAGCTGATGAATAAACAATGAGTACAGATACACAGGAATACTACTCAGGCATAACAAGGAATGAAGTTCTCACATATGCTACACTACGGGTGACCTTTGAAAACATCACTTAGTAAAATAGGCCAGACACAAAAGGACAAATATTGTATGATTCCACTTATATGAGGTATACAGAAAGGACAAACTCTTTCATAGAGACACAAAGTAAGTAGATTTGCAGTTACCAGGGACTAGGAAGGAGGGGGATTGAGGAGGTATTGCTTATTGAGTACAGAGTTTCTGTTTGGGATGATGAGAAATATTTGGAAACAGTGGTGACAGCTGCTCAAGATTGTGAATATAATTAATACCTCTTACCTTAATACTTAAAAATTGTTAAAATATCTTTAAAGAGGAAGAGAATTTAATGTTTAAAAAAGGCGAGATTTCATTGGGTCATTCTAAGAACCTTGGCGAAGTTCAATGAACCATAGAATTTATTATTTTATTAATGTCAAAAATTTTAAGTAAAATAGCAATTATTATAATAAAACATTCTGTGAAAGAAAAAATTGTTAAAATGTCAACTTTTGTGTTATATATGGTTTGCCGCAATTTTTAGAAGTATTTTTAAAATGAGGGTGGAGGGGAAGAGTTATAATATACCTTTTGGGTATAGTGAACACTTTTTGGGTAGCAGGTACACTAACTCCTGACTTAAGCATTATAAAAAGTATCCGTGTAACAAAAACATCTGTACTTCCTTAATATTTTGAAATTTAAAGAGTATTTTAAAAGAGAATGAAGTGGCTCGGCGCCTGTGGCTCAATCAGCTAAGGCACCAGCCACGTACACCTAAGGTGGCAGGTTCGAATCCCCAGCCCGGGCCTGCCAAACAACAATGACGGCTGCAACCAAAAAATGGCTGGGCGTTGTGGTGGGTGCCTGTGGTCCCAGCTACTTGGGAGGCGGAGGCAGGAGACTCGCTTGAGCCCAGGAGTTGGAGGTTGCTGTGAGCTGTGATGCCATGGCACTCTACCCGGGGAGGATAGCTTGAGGCTCCGTCTCAAAAAAAAAAAAAAGAGAGAGAATGAAGTACTGATACATGCTACAATGCAAATTAAAATATTATACTCGAAAATATTATACTAAGTGAAAGAAGACAATTACAAAAAGCCCTTGTATTATATGATTCCATTCATACAAAATTTACCAAGCAGGGAAATCTATAGCAACAGAGTGTAAATGGGATTTCTGAGGGTTAGAGGTGAGGGGTGGAGAATGGGGAATAAGAAGGAGAAAACTAAAGGGTAACAGGGTTTCTTTTTGAGGTGATGTAAATGTTTTCCAATTTAGTGATGGCTGTATTTATTTGTGAAGATACTAACAATCACAGAATTGTAGACTTTAAATGGGTGAATTATATGGGAATTATTCCTTACAGTTGTTTAAAAATAATAATTTTTAAAATATATCAATACAAGTGGAAATAATTTTTCTAGTCTCATCTCTTTAGAAATAATAATGTAGGTGGTAGAATAATCTGAATTATATTTCTTAATGACTAAACATTTCTGAATTAAATAAACATGCTCATGAGCTGAATGAAGAGGTGTCATCCTTCTACCCAATAATTAATCACAGTGAGTATTTTTTAGAAAAAAAGGGCCCAGTAATAAAGGCTGTATGTAAGTTCTATGTACGAACTAGGTTCTATGGTTCTTTCTAGGTTCTATGTAAGCACTAGAACCAATGTATGGCTATTACAGAATCACCTAGAACTCTAGAAACCACCTGTAGTTATCAAAAACTCAAACATGGTCAGAAGTTCTATTGCATTGAAAAGACAGATTTCCTGTATTTTAGTTGAACTTTATTGGGTAAAATGAATGGCACCAACAGGAAAATATGTATAATATGAATCTATCCCTGAAGATCCAAGGGTGTCTGACATCTGGTGGGTTGATAAAGCCATATCTGCTCTTCCTATGTATGATAACATAGTCATGTCCACAGTAATCCCTATCATTTTAACGTACGTTTAAAATACCTTCACAATTATTTCTAAAAGTCAGTCATACCTGTTTTAGAGAATACCAAGCCCCAAGTTCCCATATTGGCTTTCTACTTATTCTTTTCAATCTCCTACTATTCTACTATTTGCCCTTAAGTAAAAGCAGAGAGTTGACCTATATCTTATAAATAATAAACCTCTTATAGATGATTATTAGTTAACACTGAAGTCGCCTGCTCTATTCCTGAAAACACAGCAATATAAAATAATCAGATGGGAGGCCTAATACAATTCAAAAGGAAAAACAGCTCCTCTCTTATTTCACTCCCAACCCCACCAGAAAATAACATTTGTTAGAAATAAACTAGAAGGAAAAAAACACAAACTTCGAAAAGAATTTCTAACTGAGGTGAGGCACTTACTAAACAAAAGGTTAACATTACTTTGATTCTAACTACCATTTCTAGGTCTGATTTACATTGGGATCTAATTTTTCTTATAATACTCTATTTTTAGAAAAAAAAGGTCTAATATAGTTTGACACAGAAAATATTCAAAGATTAGCACTACTCTTTGCATCCATTTTAAATAAAGAGCAAAGTAAAACATAGTTAGAAATGCTTTAAGTATACTTGTTAAATTAAGCAAATCAATCCAAAACCCATTATTCTCAACACATTAAAGGCTTTGATAAGCAAAAGAAATGAAAGCGATATGAGCATGGACCATGGTTAAGTCTAGCTAACTTTCACCAAAATTAGTGATAGCATTGTCTCTGGGAATCCTTTCAACCCTAATCCATATTCAGTAAGCTTTGAAGCTTCCCAGTGTTCTTATATCAAAGGGGCATTTTACAGCCCTGGTGTAAACATGGTTTACAACAATACGAAATTTGAGGGCAACTCCTACAGAGCACAAAAGCTGATTAAACTATATAGTTAGAAAACATAAGACCAATTTTCACTTTCTGTTTATAAATCACAACCGATTTGTAGACTGCATTCTTACACATACCACACTTTGAATGAAATGCTGCTAACAGCTGATTCCAGTTCAAGACCAAAAGCCACCTTTTGGTTCTGACTTACTCTTCAAGACCCTACAAATCTAGATGTTTTTTGTTTTTGTGGAGGTGAGTCCTACTTAAAAAGCCAAGACTTCTGCTGTAGGAATTAAACAAAAACAGATAAATATAGGGACTCTCAAGTGTGCTTTCTTTTAGTCATTTAAGGTGTGCTATTATAAATAATCTCCTTGCTTTTCCTGATGGACATACCATGTTCTTCAGTTATTTAAATTTTGCCTCAAAATAACATCACCAGGAAGGTCTTAACTATTTTAAAAGAAAAAACAAAGCTTACCAAAAAAATAATCTTTTAATTGAAAAAAGAGAGAAGGGAGAACATATAAAGTTTCTATTTTGAATGTTAAAGTTTGGTACATCAAACACAATTATCTTTTATGTTATTCCCCCTGGAATAGAGGTTTTCTTATAGCTAATACAAATTTGAACATAAACTTCACTCTTCCTGGTTGGCAGCTAAAATCCTGCTTTGTAGATTAACAACCTCCTTAAACTGTATCCAGGATCCCACTCTGGCACTACTTTCTTCTACTATTGGACTGAATTAATCTAACACACTACAGAGATAAGCACAGAAAGACATACCATTTTACAAACACCTTGAATGGTTCCCTAAGTCCAACAAAAGTTTGCCACAATTTCAATAATGTGGAATAACCTAAAAAAAAAAAAAACTGGGAGAAAAGAACAACAACCATTTGCTTTATAAACACTTACCTGAGATTACTCTCAAAGGCAAATTCTCGGCACATTTTAAAAGATCATAGATTTATACAAATACAAGCTACATATTTTGGGGGGACCATCATTATAGCCAAGAAATAATGCATTGATATGATAAGGACTGATGAAATCTCATTTACGGAAAAGACCTCCAGCTTATTAACTCTGAATAAAGATAAATACTGATTTTTAAAATCTAACCTAACTAGAACTTGGATACGACCAAGACTTAATTAAGACAGAAAAGTATAATCCGGCCTCCAAAAAAAAAATCTTTCCTGCCACTGGCATTATATTTTCATATTATATTGTAACACTTAAGACATTTAGAAAAACAGTGTTCAGAGTAAATACATTTAATGACTTATTCTCCAACTAAAATATTAAAATTGTTTAATACCAAATTTGAGGCACTAACAAAACAGGTCTTCAGTTGGTTTTCACAATCCACTGAGAAGCCATCTTCATAAAAACCACAAATTCTCCTAAGTGGCATAAAGCTTAAATTAATATACCTTTAGATCAGAACAATACTTTCTGCTAACCCTTTCTACTTGGGAATAAAATGGAACTAATGTATATGCCAAAGAACTAACTTTGTAGAGATGCTTTCTTAAGGCCCAAATCTTTAAATATTCAAAGTTCATGTCCTGAAAAGCACACAATTAAAACAAAAATGTTGTTTTCTGAACCCTAGTTAAGTTTTTGGCCTCGAGTAAGGCAAGAACATATTAGGAAGCTGAAGTACTAAATTTGGTCATGTTACATAACCAAACAGAGCTAAAGTATAACCAAAAAACATAAAGAATGTACAATTTATGGGAAACTACATTTTTAAACTTATAACTAAGTTAGCATCTTTTTGACATCAGAAAATTTAGTAGCTATTTGTTCATGACTATAAATAATAGAACATTCCCCCACCAAGAGTGAGGAGTGTTATTTTTCAGAGCCATTTTTTTCCAGAAATAAACAGTTTTAATCACATTTTAAATGGCACCACCCACATGATAATGAATAAGGAATCCACAGCGGCGCTGATAAGAGAAAGCTGCACTGAACTGGGCAGCCTGCGAGCCGAACGCTCAGAATGCTACACACCGACACCGAACTGGAAGAACGATAAGTACATGACGGTCAAGAGTCCACGGGGGCTGTTCAGATGCAAATTTATATATTTGTTTTACATGAAATTTATTTTGTCTATTGAAACCCTCCCCAAAACAAATGCTCAAAATAATGCATTCAACTGACAAGTAGGAAGTCATTTTCACCAAAGATTGTAACTTACCAAGAAAACAACCTAAGGGAATTAACATCTAAACAGACCAATGTAAAACTAAATTACATTTCTGACCACAGATATTAATTTTACAATTTTCCCCTAAGTAACATACACTTAAATATTTCAAAATCCAGTAAGTGCCAAACAGTATAAAATAAAAACTAGACCTCCCTCCCACGCCTTTCCTTCTCATATAAAGGTCACCACTCTTTGCAGTTTACATACAAATCCCTGAGCAGGTAGGCTATACTATACACACAGAAGCCTCCTACACATAAAAACACAGACAATTCATGGGTGGTGTCTTTGGCTCAAGGAGTAGGGTGCCGGCCCCATATACCAGGGGTGGTGGGCTCAAGCTTGGCCAGGCCAAAACTGTAAACAAACAAACAAAAACACAGACATTCGTATATTTGCCCACTATACACAAAGATACATAAATTCATACAGTTTAACACAAATGGCAGCATATTTTTTAAAAAAGTGTTCCCTTAAAAATATATCTGGGTGATTTTCCTGTTCATAAGAGTTCCCCATATTTTTGTCTAAGGTTATGTGGCATTCCACTGAACAGATAGATCACATTTAACTATTCTTCTACTGGTGGACATTATAGTTTTTTTCATTCTTTTGATATTAAACATTCCTATAATAAATACACTTGTATGTACATCACTTCACATATTTGTAAGAATTTAAGTAAATCAAATTCCTTTAAGTGAAACTGCAAGGTTTCACTGCAAACGTTATGAACAAACATTTCCGTTTTTGATATTGCCAAAATTTCCTCACACCATTTGTACCAATTTAAACTCCCATCAGCAATGCATGAATGTGCCTCCTTCCCTCCAGTGTTTGTTAAATTTAGCATGCTATAAAAGTTTTTATCTTTGCAAATGTGAAGTGTAAAAATTCATACTTTGCTGTAATTCTACCCTGTATTTCTTTATGATTGAGACTGAGCATCGTTTTGTATATTTAAGTGCTGCGTCCATCTTTTCCTCTCTGAATCATCGTTAGCCCCATGTTACCACCGGTCTGTTTTCTCTTTTCCTCTCTACTTGAACTGCAAAAAATTATCAATATAATTTTAAAATTGGGATTTTTTATCAGCGCTGAACTGCAAATATTTTCTTTCACTTTGCTATATATATTTGTTTTTATCTGTTTGAATTATCAACCGTTTATTTTGTGACTTCTGGGATCTATGTCCTATACAGGAAGCTCTCACCAAATTCAAGCATAATTCAATCATGGTTTCTTTTAGTACTTTCATGATTTTAATTTTTGCTTTATTTTTATACCCTGAAATATTTGACCTATATGTAAATTATTTTTGAGAGATTCGGGAGAAATGGGGATACACACTATGTGTCGAAGATAGCATAATCCCTCAACAAAGAGAAATGAGCTAAAACTGACTCATAATTGTAGTCCAATATAGTGATAAAGAACAAGAAAATAAAAATTTATCTCCCTGCTTCCTTGTTCTCCCATGGTTGTTCTCACACTGTTTTTAAAAACAGGGCAGCAACAACATCAAAAAATCCCACCTAATGCAAAGATCCTTAAAAACTAGAGTAAATATTCCAATTTTTTTTTTCATGCACAGAATAGTCAAAAACTAGAGTAAACCTTCCAAATTCTTTTTTTTAACCTTCCAAATTCTTATGCCAAACTTTACACACAGTCACATTTTTTTTTAAGCAGGCATCCGTAGCACTGGGGGAAAGGGGAATGCAACAGCCCAAGCAGTGACAAGAGCCCAAGGAGTTACCAGAGTAGGAGATGTGTTCACCTTCCAGTATCAAAGACTATTAAGTTCAAGCAAGAGGTCCTTACAAGAGGTAACTGGCATGGGGATTCAGGGTCAGGGAGCTGAGGAAGGTGTTAGGGGTAGGGGAAGGCATAGAATAAGAAGTCAGCATCAGAGCAGAAAACAGAAGATAAGGCAATCCGTGAGGAGGAGGCTTGGCGTTGGGATTCAAGGCACAAGGAGGGCATGGGGTTGATGTGTGGAGTCAGAAACCAAGCTAGGTGAGGAGGGCATCTGAACGAAAAAAGGTGTGATGGGTTAGATAGATTATATGAAGGGGAAATTAACCAAATAAATGAATGTAGTAAGAATAATGTTGGGGCGGCGCCTGTGGATCTGTGAGTAGGGTGCCGGTCCCATATACTGAGAGTGGCGGGTTCAGACCCGGCCCCCAGCCAAACTGCAACAAAAATAGCTGGGCGCTGTGGCGGGCGCCTGTAGTCCCAGCTACTCGGGAGGCTGAGGCAGGAGAATCGCCTAAGCCAGGAGTTGGAGGTTGCTGTGAGCTGTGACTCCATCGCATTCTACCAAGGGCAATAAAGTGAGGCTCTGTCTCTTAAAAAAAAAAAAAAAAAAAGAATAATGTTGATCAGAGTTTTTACTATCAGAGAAGGGTGTTACAGATATGGAAAGGGAGAAAACTATAATAAACTTTGTTGTAGTGAATTGGAGTTAGAGGCATTAGTATGAACTCATGGTTTTCATATAAAGGAGTGTAGACAAACACACATAGATGTGAGTGTACTCATCTACACATTATTTGCGTATTCACAGTAGCTCAGTCAGCTCAAAAGGCCCTAGAATAGCACCTCCACAGCAATGAGCACATGCAGGTATTCTCTATGAGGACGCAGGGCTCCTTTGAGAAATGATTAAATCTGGGGCTTGGACGAGGAAGGTACAAAATGAGCCTAGAACATCATGTTATGCAGAACAGCAAAGAATGCTCAAATAATTGATGGGAATATTGTAACAGGGCACAACTACCTTGACTGAGGTCCATAAATCAAACTGAAGATAAACTGAACACTAAATTATGATAGTAACGTATATTAGCCCACTGAATAAAACAGGAACCAAAAGCTTAGACAAACAGCTATAATATTAAATTAAAATTTTGCTAAAATAGAATATTCACAATGTTTCAAAATATCCCCCTGCAAACACTTGAGAATGGTTCCTTCCTGAGACCAGGTAGTTTCAGAGCTCTGTAACTTAACCTATAATTATCAATAATGATTAAGATTTGACAGAAGGTAAGCATTACTGCATCAAGAATGGGATTCCAACACAGCATACATACTGTTTTTGAAATAATTTTATTTCAACATTTATTAGATTCAGAATACTTTCAATATAGCAGAGTTTTGTGGGTTTTTCTGCTAGAATGATTTTGAATCTTTACTCTGTACTCATTTATATGATCCCTTTAATCACACATAGCCTGCTCAAGGAATAAAAATTAAAATAGTTTAGGAGCAGTGCCTGTGGCTCAGTGAGTAGGGCACCGGCCTCATAAACCAAGGGTGGCCGGTTTGAACCTGGCTACAGCCAAAACTGCAACAAAAAATAGCTGGACATTGTGGTGGGCACTGAGGGAGGCTTAGGCAAGAAAATCAATCCCCTAAGCCCAAGAGCTGGAGATTGCTATGAGCTATGACGCCACAGCACTCTACCAAGGGTGACAAAGTAAAGCTCTGTCTCTAAAAAAATTAAAATAGTTTGTGAAGGTTAAATGATAAAATATAAATTTCACTACAGAACAGATGAGGCAGAACAGCCCTGCAATCACCACCCCTCAAAAAAAAAACCCCAAAACACAGATTCAAAAGCATAGAAACCAAGATTTTTTTTTTTTGAGACGGCGCCTCAAGCTATCCCCCGGGTAGAGTGCCATGGCATCACAGCTCATAGCAACCTTCAACTCTTGGGCTCAAGCGAGTCTCCTGCCTCCGCCTCCCAAGTAGCTGGGACCACAGGTGCCCGCCACAACGCCCGACCATTTTTTGGTTGCAGCCGTCATTGTTGTTTTGGCGGCCCGGGCTGGGGATTCGAACCCGCCACCTTAGGTGTACGTGGCTGGCGTCTTAGCCGATTGAGCCACAGGCGCCGAGCCCCAAGATTTTTTTTAAAAGAAAAGGAAAAAAACAATACTCAACAAAACAATTACAGTTAAGACAATAGCATAGCTGAACAAAAAAGGCTAGAACAGTGTGGCCCTGTGGCTCAAAGGGTAGGGCACCGGCCCCATATGCTGGAGGTGGTGGGTTCAAATCCAGCTCCAGCCAAAAACTGCAAAAAAAAAAAAAAAAGGCTAGAACACCAAGCTGCACCCCTCCCCCTAATCCCCAACCCAACATTATTACATGATCATACAATTAGGGCACAGAGTTATAGTAATCTCTCTGTGGTTTTTCCAAGGGGTACAAATCACTCCAAGGGATAAAATCAAGAAAATACAAAGGAGATTTTTAGGGGTTTGCTTTAAGCATAAAAAGTAAAAAAAAGGGCAGCACCTGTGGCTCAGTTGGTAGGGCTCCAGCCACATACGGAAGGTGGTAGGTTCGAACCCAGCCTTAGCCAAACTGCAACAAAAAATAGTCAGGCATTGTGGTGGGCGCCTATAGTCCCAGCTACTCATGAGGCTGAGGCAAGAAAATCACCTAAGCCCAGGAGTTGGAAGTTGCTGTGAGCTGTGATGCCACAGCAGCACTCTACCAAGGGTGATAAAGTGAAACTCTGTCTCTACTAAAAAAACTAGATTAAAAAGAAAAAGAAAGAAAAATGCATCCTTCCCGGTAAACATACAGGATACTGATGACCGACCAGTACTGCTGCCTTCACAGACCCAACTGCTGGTCAGTGTCAGTTATTACTGACAAACTTGCTGGCTTCCCTCTTCTACTACCTATGCCTTCTTGAAGACCAGGAACAAAGGGGAGCTCACTCTTGTCTCCAGTCACTTTTCGAATTTAACGGAATTGTAGGGATGACCACCACCTACTTTGTACTCAAGCCACTGCCTTCCTTGAAGCTACTATAAAGTGGTGGAGAGTTCTGATGCATCAGGTTATAAACTTATTTTTACTCCCTTTACCAGAAACCTCTAGTTTACCCTGTCGTCCTTCGCTGAATTTGCAATGGTTTATGTTTCTTCCCTCAAGTCCTAAACCTTTAATAGTCCCTCTTAAATACCATACTGTTCTAAATTTCAGGTTGCCCTGATTACTTTCAATTATACAATGCAAATTAGTCTACTCAATAAGGCTTAATCTTGAAATTTGATAAGCATAATCTTGACTAAGTTAAATTATGCTTTGGTGGAAAGCAGACTCTATAGACTTCAAACACCTCTAGGCATACAATGAACTAATCACTATACCCAGTTCTTTTGTGAACAAAATCTACCATTCATTAAGTGCTTACTGAGAAGGAGACACTGCCTTAACGTTTCACATGCATTCTTACTTAATCCTCCCAACAACCCTTAAAGGGTAGAAAGAAGTATTATGCCTGAGGTAGCATTCAAATGCACCTAACAACTCTTGAGCCTTGATCACTACACCAAAAGGCTACCATGTAGCTATAATTTCACAGGCTAAGTAATTATAATAGCAGTTATTTTTTACCACGGCTTTAACAAGCTTATCCAACTGATATAAAATAAATTTGACATGACTGACTTACTCAAAAAAGTAAACCATACACATTTCATTCAACATGGGCATAAGTTGCAATTTTCCACATCTTTATAAACCTAGCCAAGCGTGTGGTCAAGTTGGCTATCGACTTACGAATATAAATTGTCCCTCTACTCAGTAGATCACATTTCTCATACTTAACCCTTCTTCATTCCCACCACCGTTAAGTGGTCTTCTTGTATTCAACTAGTATTTTTTCTTAAAACAGATCTGAACATTGCCCAAGTACTCACAAAAACCTTCAGAGTTGCCCACTGTCAATGAGACCAGAATGATCACAACTACTACACACTATATTGTAGACATCAATTGTCTGTATTTCACAGACGACAAAGCAAAGCTAATAGACTAATTTTTAATAAACTCTGCATCTCAGTACTTTTGCTCATGCAACAGCCTCTATTTCAAAACCTCCTTCCACCAACAATCTCTTTCCCCATTTGGAGAAATCCTAATCCATCATGTCAACTCCCACTTCCTCAGTGCTTCCAACCTCTGAGCTGCATTGTTTAAATATTTTTCCTATTGAGAAAGGACCCTGTTAAGCCCATGTTCATCACAGCAAGGGATAGAGGTGGAACGTGTGTGTTGTGTGTGTGTGTGTGTGTGTGTGTGTATAAACATCCTTACCCACGCATACATTTACTTGAGTATATATGCCTAAATCCACTGACCACACCAATCTAAAGACAACCAACTATATCATTTTATGAATTAAAAAAATTTATTGCTGTTTAACATTCATTTACATTCCCATACATTTCATAGTTCAATTTCCCAGTAATCTTTGTCATCAGTAAAACATTAGACATTTGAGTACTCTAAGCTGAGCTAACTTTTTCCTTAAATCTTTCTACAACAACTAATTACACATAAGTATTCTGATTATTCTCTTTTACAGGTGAGGGCCTTCAAAAATCAATGGCAAATGACAATGTAGATTATTTTTTTAATGAAAATAATGAAATAGAAGACAGGGTATTTTAACATCTTTTAACAGCCACTGATAAATCTGGCAATGGAACAGAGCTGCTTAAATTAACTGCCTAAGGGGGGAAAAAAGGTAGAGAAAACATCCTTCTTGAAGTGGTAGCAATAGCACCTGAGATAAAAGATTAAAATCAATTATCAATTTCCTAAAGTCTTCAAGTTGTTCGTAAGAAAAAAAATCTTCTTTAATTTTACCTACTAATTAGCAAAAAAACCAAAGGTCAAATACAAATATGGCTTGCATGTTTTTAGAAATTGCTCCCATTCCTAATGAGTTAACAAGAGAAGAGAGAAGATAGAGTAGAAGAAGAAAAGACAAGACTTAAGCAGTCTGAAAAAAGCCAGAAAGCATCCATAAGTAAAACTGGAATCTACCACTGAAGTTAAATTTAGCATAGTTGGGGTTCAAGAAAGTCCATTTATAATGCAAAAGCTAGGTTAAACATAACACTGGTGCTTTAAAACACCTTTTTTGAGAAAAGAGAAGGAATTTTTCTATCACTGCTAATTTGCTTACAAATTATATGCTTTCCCAAGTAAGTTTACCCTTCTAAATATAGGATATGCTCAAAATATTCAACTAGCTATCTTTAATCATAAAATGAGGTTTCTGATCTAAATTTATGTTATTAAATTACTTTATTCTAATCAGTTCTCCTTCAAAGCCAAGAAGAAAAACACTTCTTCTAAAACTTTGTTAAATTAAGGAAAGAATATATTCCTTAATTTCAAACAAATTTTAAAAAATGAAACAGTAAATTATCTGCCACATCATTTAAACAATATATTTCCACTACCTAGAGGATCAAGTTTAACCATTTTAGTTTTATATGTAATTCACAACCTTCCCTTTTCAGTTTGTCGACAAATATTTTATTGAGCACTACTCTATCCCATTATCTCAACATATCGGAGAAATAATACATATAAGTCTAAGGTCCTGAGCTCAATGAGCATCTAGTCTAGCAGAAGTGAATAATTGAAAAGGTATGATATAAACTGATAGCCCCAAGAATACTTATTAATTGCTGAAGTGTTTTTCATGTATCTCTAGAAATTATTTGCTATCCTTCTAAGAGATGAAATTTAACAGTAATTTTGTAGCAGAGAAACCTAGCAGTCACTGCCTGAACCAAGTGACCGACGTTATCCTCATCAAGACTTGTCAAATGCTGTGTCTCAGATACACAGCAATGAGAAAGATACTTCAACTTGCATTATTCCCGAAAATCCGTAACCTCAACACAACCACAAGGAAACATCAGACAAATCCAAACTGATAGACAATGTACAAAAACAACTAACAAATATGCGATAAAAGTGCCATGGTCATGAAAACTAAGAAAAAGAAACAGATGGGAAAACACAAAAGAGCTATGATGAAATGTAATGTGGCTTCCCGGACTGGATCCAGGTCAGAAAAAGACCTGAACAGGAACACTAGAAAAATCTGAGTAAAATCCATAGTGTAGTTAATGATGTTATACCAATTCTAATTTCTTAGTTTTGACAAATACATTAATGCCATGGCTACATAAGATGGTAACATTAAGGGAAGCCGAGAAAGGGTATGCCAAAACTCTAGTGTCTTTGCAACTTGTAAATCTAAGCTTATTTCAAAATAAAGGGCTTAAATATATATAGTCTAATAAGCACCTCCATGAGATAAGCATAGGATCTATGAGAACGTGCAGCTAGGGCTTCGCCTCAGAGATATGTGTACAGACATGCGTATGAAGTCTGGAGCTAACGTCTAAACTGAAATATAGGGAGGAGATAAATAATCAGCTGGAGTGCAAAAAAAGGTAGAAAGAACAGGATAAACCATCATCTAGGAATAAGACCGATTTTAGTTTGTGAGGTGAACAAGCGACTCAGTATGGCTGGTGTGGTGGTGGGAAGAGTGGAGGTATAGTTAGGGAATCAGGTCAGGGAGAAATGCAGGACTACTTGGTTTCTGGATCCCGCTCAATCCCACGTGGATCAGCTCACAGTAACCTATGCCTGAAACCATTTCCTATACCAGTCATTTCGCCATAATCATGTACTATGCTGCCATGAGTTTGTCACACTATCTTAATTTTCTCTATTTAAATCTTACATCAACAAATAGTAAAAACAGCAGGAACCAAGTTTCACATGGCCCCTGAAACTTATCTTAGTGATTTCTACCTTACATTATGCCTTGGACAGAGTCTAGCACAGACAGCAGAGACCCAATGGATGAAAAATACATAATATAAATAAGTCATCAGAATTAATGTGAAGAATGTAGCAGCAATGAGAGGCCAAATTTTAATCATCTTAAATAAGCTGATTTCATTCAGTAGAGGGGTGCAAAAAACAACAGTACAGACATTTTCAAATTCAAGCATCAGTAACGAAAGATTATGGACTAAAAACCTTAGAAATCACCTTAGGACACTGAAGGATGAAGACGATAAAACCCATTCCACCTAATAGGATTTCCTTCTAATATTCTGATACCCTGCTCTCTTCTAACTCCTAACAATTAACACTCAACAATAAAAAGGCTTCTTTTTAAGGTAGTTAAGGTTGGAGGCTTTGACTTCCCATTTCACACATAGCATCAACGACTCATGAATAAATTACTTAACTTCTCTGAGCCTCAGTAAAATTAGAACAGCAAAAGTACTAAACTCATAAAACAACCATAGAGATTAAAATGCATGTCTAGTGTTCCATACAATGTACGGTACATAGCAAGCAAGTGTTTAATAAATGTTAGCATTTACAACTGATGATAAGGTATCATTAAATACAATAACAATGGTGATAACATTGAAGATTACTGTCTCCCCACTGCTAACCTCTAAGTTTTTTACATTTTTTTTTTAAAGAAAGAATGTAATTGCAGGGTTTGGAAACAAATTTTCCAAACAAAAAAAGTAAAGAAGTAGAAGATGTGTAATGAAGAATTTGGACTTACTCAAAGAGAACACACAGCGTGATGTAGAATGAGGCCTAGCCACACCGTGCAGTCTTACATTCAGAGTTGGCCAACCAAAGTACCAACAATGTGACTTAGGGTGGGAGTTTTTTTTGTTGTTTTTTTACTTGAAATTAAAATGAAGGTACATACAATCAGGTTACATGGTTTCCTTTTTAAGGTTAAAGTCTGAGTTGTAGTTGTGCCCTTCACCAAAGAAGTGTATCATATACACATACAACTTACCCAAACTCTTCCCCTCCTCCCTCCTACATGAATTGAGTTTTTCTCCAACGTCAGCACAGAGTTGTTAATCTACTAGTCTCACTTCATTTATTTATTTAGAGCAGATGCAAAGTCTCACTCAGTCACCCTGAGTAGAGTGCCATGGCATTATAGCTCACAGCAACTTCAAATTCTTGGGCTAAAGAGATCCTCTTGCCTTAGCCTCCCAAGTAGCTGGGACTATAGGCATCTGCCACAATGCTTGGCTAGTTTTTCTATTTTTAGTAAAAGACTGGGTCCCCTGGCTCAAGCTAGTCTCAAACTTCTGAACTCAAGTGATCCACCTGCCTCACCCTCCCAAAGTACTAGGATTATAAGAGTGAGCCATCATGCTCAGCTACTAGTTTCAATTTAGTATTGAGTACATATGATGCTCATTTTTCTATTCTTGTAATACTTCACTTAGGGGAATGTTCTCCAAATCCGTCCAGATATAAAATCTGTCTTTTTATGACTGAATAGTATTCCATGATTATCTATATCACAGTTTATTAATCCATTCAATGTGTTGAAGGGCACTTGGGTTGTTTCCACATCTTTGCAACTGTGAATTATGCTGCTATAAACATTTGAGTGCAAATGTTATTATGGTAAAATGTAAGGTGACCAGATTTTAACATTGGTAAAGTGGGACACCATGGGGTTGGGGGGGGGGAGGAACCTGACAACACTGCAAACTTTGATAAGCAGTTCTTGATAATCAGTTCTCAACAATTATTTTTTATTATTAAAGTTTAACATTATAAAATTAACAAAAATAATATAAAACGCATATCCTGGCGAAATAGCGACATGGCAGCTGAAAACCGTATATTCCCTTCCTGTTCTCCTGTGTTCCCTAGGTTGTCCTGCATTCTTTCCAAAAATTGGAGCTTTTTTAAAACGCCGCAGGACACAGGACAAATTATTAAAAATCGGGACTGTCCTGCCAAAAGTGGGACATCTGGTCACCTTAGTAAAATGTCTTTTTTTTTCTTTGAGGTAGATACCTAGCAATAGGATTGCAGCATCAAATGACAGGTGTACTTTTAGTTCTTAGAGAACTCTCCATACTTCTTTTTTTTTTTTTTTTTTAAGAGACAGAGTCTCACTTTGTCACCCTCAGTAAAGTGCTATGGCATCACAGCTCACAGCAACCTCCAGCTCTTGGGCTCAGGTGATTCTCCTGCCTCAGCCTCCTGAGTAGTTGGGACTAGAGGAGCCCACTACAACATCCAGCTGTTTTTTTTTGTTGCAGTTTGGCTGGGGCCAGGTTTGGAACCCACCAACCTCAGTATATGGGGCCCGCGCCCTATTCACTGAGCCACAGGCACCACCCAGACTCTGCATACTTCTTTCTATAGAGGCTGACAAGCTTGCAGTCCCACAAACGGTGAGCATGAATGTTCCCTCCTCTCCACACCCATAACAACATCTGCTGCTTTGAGACCTTATGATGTGGGCCATTCTCTCTGGGGTTAGGTGGTATCTCACAGTGGTTTTGATCTGCATTTCTCTGATGATTATGGACAATGAGCATTATTCTCATTAACTTTTTTCCTTTTTGATAACCTTTTGTAGTTTAAAAAATAAATAGGAAGTTCCTTACTGCTGTGTTCTTCCTAATAGCTAGTAAAAATACAGTAGAATCTCCATAGCTGACCATCTTCCTACATTGACCACCTCAAGTTGCCCCACTTTTCACAAACCAAACATGCATCACATGTACAGTAGGCTTAGTTCCTTATGCTGACCAACTCCACATGTTTGTTACAGTCTCCTGGGTAGTGAGCTTACAGAGGTTCTATTGTATCTATGTAAAATCTTGATGTAAAGTTGCTGCTTTGTTCCATACACAAAAGAATAGAGTTAGTCAATAAACATGAAGAAATCCCTTAAGTTAACAATCCAATTAAGCACTAAAGGTTAAGTGTGGTGGCTCACATCTGTATCCCAGCACCCTGACAGGCTGAGGCAGGAGAATCAGGTAGGAGAACCACTTGAGCCAAGAGTTCAAGAACCCTTACTCTAAAAAAGAAATAAAATAAAATAAAATAAAACATTAATTGTAAAAAAACTGAAGATAGTGAAATTGAAACTGAAATAGTCAAATTTTAGGGACATTCCTTTGATTTCCCTTTTAGGTAGGGAAATATTTTTATTTTTTCAACTTTAACAGTTGCAAAGAGGTTAAGCTGAAAGGTCTCAAACATCTTAAACATATAAACTATTTAGGACTATTTTTAAGCAAAGTATTTTAAGCATTTTTTTCTTAAATTTTTTTTTTTAATTTCATAGATCGTATGTTAGTTTGTAGCTTTCATGAAGTTCACACTGAGCCTGTGTTCTCTGACTGTGGAAAAAGGTATATTGCCCCAAAAGTAAAGGTCTCTAGAGATAGCGTTCTTTTGTACAAGCACTTTGCAGTGGAAAGCAACCATGCCAATAATACTTTGTATCATTGTCCACAGGAAATGCTAACTGCTGAATCAGATATTCCTGATGTCGAAGCACTGCTCATCCACAGTGAATGTTCTCCAGCATCCATATCACATTCTACCAGAGACAGATCCTAACCCACCTATATGAATTTAGATACTCAAGAGTATGGCTGAGATACTATAGTATGTAAATAAAAATTTCCATGTGCAAGTGCAAAGTTACATACTAAGGCACAGAATACATTTATACATTTATACATGTTGTTTAGATATTAAAAATATGGGCTCGGCGCCTGTGGCTCAATCGGCTAAGGCGCCAGCCACGTACACCTAAGATGGCGGGTTCGAATCCCCAGCCTGGGCCCGCCAAAACAACAATGATGGCTGAAACCAAAAAATGGCCGGGCGTTGTGGCGGGTGCCTGTGGTCCCAGCTACTTGGGAGGCTGAGGCAGGAGACTCGCTTGAGCCCAGGAGTTGGAGGTTGCTATGAGCTGTGATGCCATG
>CAUYQV010012742.1:0-16801 GCA_963574575.1 Galagoides demidoff | reverse complement strand
GATGGGGATAGGCCACTAGATGATTTCCCATGGCTGGCCATTGGCAAGAAATTCAAGCAGATTAAGTAAGAGTAAACAGCAAATGACATGTTATGCTGTGGACAACAGCAAAGGAGGGTATCAGCCGATCTTTACCCCCATGGGGCTGGCCTCGTCAGCTGACCATCCCTCACTGATGTTTTTAGGTTTACAAGTTCTCTGATTTTACAAAAACAAGTAAGTACTCTGATCACTATCTTGATTTCATTCTCGCAGACTCTGGCTCTACACAGCTACTTTCCACTGTTAAACATTTCAAGAATGAGCTTGTTTTGGCAACACCTGAATCCTCTGCTAAGGAAAGAGGCTAGCATTGATCTAAGTCATACTCAATTCAACAGACATTTTAGGAGGTCTCACTGGGTAACCAAGGCTAGGGATGCTGTGGCCTTTGGGGAGCTCAGGTTTTTGTGGAAGAGAAAGGTAAGTCCTCTGCTCGACTTCTCTAATATTCACATAACTAAAAACTAAAAGGACAATGAGAAACCTCTTTGAACCTATCAGAAGTTTTGTGGGAATATAGGGGAATGGGACCTTCATGGTGATAAAAAACTAAGGTCATCCTGGAGGGCACTGCATTGGAGCTTACCATATATCCTACCCTACCTTGGCCAGCTTACCCTACTACTCAGTAATCTCACTCCTGGGTATATATCTCCAAGAAATCATCACCCTGATTCATAAAAGGATTTATGCAAATTTGTTTTCCAAGTCTCCTAAAAACCCCAGATACTCTCTATTCCCCTTCTTCCACATACAAAGGGCATGTTGGAAATATTAGTAAAAAAATGCCCTGCCACAGGGGAAAGAATTCATATATAATGCCATCCTCTAGTCTCACCACCTAGCTCTGTAAATCCATCCCAAGCCACTTAGGGACTATAATTTATCTCTGCAGTTATTAGAGGCCAGATGTTCCTTGGATGCTGAAGACAGAAATCAGCTCAGAAACATGGCCCTAGATGCAAAGATATCTTGGCCATCACCATATGTGAAAATGAAATGAGAAACTTAGAAACTAACTTCACAAGGTCATTTCATCTAGTTTTCTCTCTCCTTTGTCTACAATGTCTAAGGTAGCCTCCAGAACACAGATCTAGGGAAGTAATTTTCTAGTTTCTTCCAGAGATGGTTTATAACTTTGATTCAGGAGGGCTAGTAAACTCTTAGATGGAGAGAGCCTGGAGAGCTAAGGGCATACACAGAGGTTTCATCGAATGTGATGACTTTGTAAATAACTTTAAAATATTGATATAAGCCTAGTTCCACTTACTAGCAATGTGCCCTATCTAAGTTGCTTGAAAAATCTCAGTTCCTCTATGAAGATTATAATAAAACCTACCTAGTAGAGCTGCTGTAGAAAACAAATGAAATAATAACGAAGCATTTGGCACATTATAGGTAGCCCATAAATGTTAGCCATTATTCACCAAAAAAAATTTTTTCCTTTCATTTCCTTTGCCAGCAAAACTTATTAAGCCCTTTTGTGTTCACTGAAATAGCCATTGGGAATAAAAAGTGGACACAGAATCAGGATTTTTTTATTTCAAATTAATATGAGGGTATAAAATTTTCAGTTACATTGCTCTCATTTCCAAGGTAAAGTTCCAGTTGTAAAAGAACCCCTCCCCAGGGGGCGTGGTAGACACCCATGCATTGAGCCCATCAGGTGAAACAGAATCAGGATTTTTTAAAGCTAAACAACTTACACGTCAGTGTCTCCATTTCTTCCAGTTCAAATCTTAATGTGACACCAGGCAACAGTGACCAAAAGCCGAGTTGCTCTAGAGGAAAGACTTGATAACGACAGAGCTGCCCTCCTGACCTACCCAGGGATCCCTCTTGCCCTACCCAGGAAACCACAGAACACGGTTTGAAAACCACATGCAATCTCTTCATTTTGCAGATGAGGATTGTGGAGATCAATAGTGCAATAGCTTGCCCAAGGTCACACAGCTAAATCAGGAACAGACTAGCTCAGCTAGAAACTAGATCTCCAATATCAAGGGATTTACAGCTAGCTATGGAAACAAGATGTATACGTACTAAGCGGTGGAAATCTAGGGCTTACCTTTTTTAAGTTGCATTATTCAAGCCTGGACCTTACTCAAGTCCCTCATCTACTGAATTTCAGTTTCTCCATTCTTCAACCTTCTGTTCTCAATACCTTATGCCTTAGCGTCCATCACCATGAAGAAAACAGACCATTTGTGTGCTCAGTGACTTGCATACCAATTTTTCATTGACTATTTTCATATGAGTTTGTGTGTTTGCTATGAAGTTTTTCCCTAAATAAGGTAAAACTAAAAATATGTTGACATTATAGCTGAGGAAAAAAATTGTTTAGGATAAAACATCATTACACAATTTGGAAATACGGTCCATAGAAAAAACTCAGAAAGCAAGTATTAAGTCTGATTTCTGATATTTCTCTTCCCTGTGCTTTGAATGATAAAAAGTATATCACTTTTATGTGGTACTGAAGCTTTATTTTTTTTTAACTTACTAAGAAATATTTCAAAACTAAGCTCTACTTATTCTGTGTGATGCTGATTCTGAGCAGGGAAAGCACAAAGGGTTGGTTTGATAAAGTGCAATTCTTCCCCAATGCTAGAACTGAGAATTAAAACGATTTTGAATATCAAATATCTTCCTAACTTCCATACTCCATCCCACTACCGGGGATTTGTAGATGCTTTGGTATCCTGCAGATCCTCCCTTCCAGTATCTCTCAATGCTGCATTCATTAGCTTTTCTCAGAAAAGCCTTCAGACATCCCAGTCTATGTTTTGAATCCCGATTAGAAGATCTCATATGGAAATAGGGATGGGTTTTAACGAGAGTGCAGAGCAGATGAAGTGGGGGTTCATTCCCCCCTCCAGCAGCATCTACTGCCCCCACCACCCCTGGAGAAACAAAGGGCTTTTGCCCACTGTATGCATTTAACGCAAAGGAGGATGACAGCCTGCACCCCACTGGCAAGACTTACCATCTAGTGGTTAAAAAACTAAAACATGTCAACATTAAAAGGGAATAAACATTTCGGGGGAAGAAATGCAAAGCCTAGTGAGTTGAATGAATTATAAACACCCTGGGAATTTAGACCACAGAGAAATCATTGCTGATGCTTAGAAAAGACTTAGTGAAAGCTGTGGACCACGAGCTAGGGCTTAGAGAACAGCGAGAACTGCATGGGTGGAGAGAAGAGAGGGTGTTCCATGAGGAAACTGAGCGAGCAGAGGACTAAAAAAGGAAAATGACAAGATGTGTGGCAACAAGGAGAAAAGATCGTCTGCGCAGACAGAAGCTGTTTGATTAGAAATAGAAACTGAAACCTACCCATGAAGGGTAATAAATACCAGCCTGCATGGTTTCCACCTGACCTTTTCCCTCCATCCTCTGAAGACACGGCTCTGATGAATTAATTTGCACATGGTTTAACAGCACACACCTTGCCTCCTCCCTGATTTTCAGATCAGCCAGGATGGCAAATACCTTTCTTGTTCCACACAAAATTCCATCTATTGATAGTAGAAGCTGAGTGGAAACCTGGTTTGAGAGAGATTCTACAGTCACATCTCAGCGTATCACGGGTGCCATGACTCATCTGATGAAGATAGAACAGGGAGGAATTATAGTAGAACGGCAGTGCATGCCGCCGTTTGAACATTATGGAGGAAAAAAAGAATGGCTCGTATTTGACAACCGTGGTCTATTCAAAAGGATGACAATGATGCTGACAAGTTCAAGCATCAGGGTTGCTTAATGGGGACATTTTTTTGGAGTAGAAGAGGCCTTACAAGTTCTGATGGTAAGTTAAATACCCACTCTATATACATGTAAGACCAAATCCAAAAGAAGGTTCTGCCCTAGACCATAGGTGAGAATATTAGGCACTGGTGCTGATATCTGGCCTCAGCAATAGAGAGCACCGTCCCTGGTTAGCAGTGTCCTCCATGGCTCAGAAGTTAGAGGTATGCTGAGGATGCTACGTGCTTATTGTGTTTGGGGCATCAGAACTGACTCACGCAGGAAGTTAGGCAATCTGGTTTGGTTCGCTTTGCTTTAGTATGAGGTTGAGGAAAATATATTTTTCAATTTATATAACCAGCTTAGCAGGTATTCATTCTATGTAAAGGACCAACACAAAATGGGCATTGTGTCCCAGAATGAATTCAAGGCAGGACCACAGAGCCCACTCATCGTGGAGTCCATGGATTTTAAAGCCTTTAATCACAGCAATTTTTCTATCCTAATCTGCTCCTTTGGTGAGACCTAGCTAGTTGTTGTGAACTTACTGCCCACACCTGCCAGCAATTTCTGGTGCAAATCAGCCCTCGCAGACAGGTTCTCACCCTGATCTCTGAGCTCAGGGCCACTAATTTTCCTTCCTGTTAGAAGCCCTTCATCTCCTTTCCTACCACATTCCTGGAGAAGATGAAGTTCGTAGGCAAAAAGAGAAACTTTTTTTTCTTCTTTTTATTCTTCCTGTAAATGCAAACAAGCCACAAGCCCAACAAGAACTTTCATATTTGCAAACACCCCGGGGTGTTTTGCAAAAATCAATCTAACCAAAAACCATAAAATACTAATTCACCTGATACAAGCACAGGATGACTATGGAGATTTCTCCCCCTACCTCCACATTACAGTGTCCATACAAATGATCCTAGAAACGGCACCAATTACCAGAGCTACTGGATAAATCTCAAGGTCAAGAGGATTTGCAAGGAAAAGAAAGCAAATGAAATGCATCTTTAAAGAGGTGCCCTTGCATAGGAGAGGCGGGGCTGGAGCAGGTTCAAACAAAAGCAAATGATTTGGGCAAGAAATTTTCCACCTTCTTCTTGTGATTTTGCAGCTATCTGAGAATCACAGCCCCCACCATCCATTCCCAGAGGCCTTTCCTAATCTGGAGTCTGTACAATGCGCTTCTGTAATTGTGCATGAAATGAGGATTATGTTGGGGGAGGGGGTGGCAGACTGGCAGGGCATAGCTGCTGCGTATTTATATATATTATATATACATATATGATGTTTACTTTTTCCTAATTATTTAAAAAAATTAATGTAGAAACTTGATAAAACACAGGAAACAAAAGAAAATTAAAGTTACTCTCAAACCCTTTCCAATCAGCAATGACCATTGCTTGTTTGTATATCCACGTTTATAGTCTCAAAAGGCCTGCAGCAGAATCCCCTGGAGAAAACAGGGCAAGAAGCCTCCTGGGCTACCCCTACATCTGCAGAATCCAGATTTCTAAGGGTAGGACTCCAGTACCTGCATTTTTTTTTTTTTTGAGACAGAGCCTCAAGCTTTCATGCTGGGTAGAGTGCTGTGGCATCACAGCTCACAGCAACCTCCAACTCCTGGGCTCAAGCGAGTCTCCTGCCTCTGCCTCCCAAGTAGCTGGGACTACAGGCGCCTGCCACATGCCTGGCTATTTTTTGGTTGCAGCCATCATTGTTGTTTGGCGGGCCCGGGCTGGATACCCTCCAGCTCAGGTATATGTGGCTGGCAGCTTAGCCACTTGAGCCACATTTTTTTTTAAAGACACTTTTCTTTCGAGAACTTCTCTTAACTGTAAACCCTCTGAATGTGTATATTTGTATGTCTTTTTTTTTTTTTGAGACAGAGTTTCACTATGTCACCCTCAGTAGAGTGCTATACATCACAGCTCACAGCAACCTCTAACTCTTGGGCTTAAGTGATTCTCTTGACTCAGCCTCCCAAGTAGCTGGGACTATAGGCGCCACAGTGCCCGACTATTTTTTGGTTGTAGTTGTCATTATTGTTTGGCAGGCCCAGGCTGGGTTTGAACCTGCCAGCTCCAATGTATGTGGCTGGCACCTTAGTCACTGAGCTATAGGCATCAAGCCAGATATTTGTATTTCTTTCATTCACAATGGTATCCCAGAGCCTCTCACATAGGGTACACATGCATATATATTGCACATATATATTTTGCTTTTAACATGTCCTCATAGTTTTTACTTAATGACAGGCAAAGCATTTGTTTTACATGTTTTACAAGTTTTAAGAGTTATGTGTCTCATTGTTTTACAAGTTTTACAATCATTATCTTACATATGACAAACCCATAAAGTAATTATTATCTATAACCCCTATTTTCGGATGAAAAGTCTTCAACACAGAGCAGGTATGTAACTTGTCCAACGTCATACAGCTAGGACATGGTAGGAATACAACTCCATTGTCTTCATGTGTTCTATCTGCATTCGTCTCAAATTGCTGTCCAGTATTCCACTGTATGAATTCACCAGAAATTATTTAAGAAAATGTTGGTTAGTTTCTTTCAAATTTTATAATTCTGTGAGAAAAAATGCTAACTAAATTTTCCCATATCCAGATTTATATTTCCTTAGAACCATTTCCTGAAAATGGAATTGCTAGATCAAAAGATATGAACATTTTTAGGGACTTTGATTCAGGACTCCAAAGTATTTTACTCCTGAAATATTTAAGACAGACCTCCTCCAGCAGCATAAATGTGCCTATCTCCCCTATAGAAAATACAGAAACTTTGAATGTTATTTAAAATACTTATTTATGACTGCCATATTTGGGGGAATGTTTGGTTCTATTTTAACATGAGGCACTTCTCACAGGACAGCATCTTGGCAATACAGGTAGAGAAAGAATGAGACACAAGACAGAACTGAGTTCTTCCTCTTCTCTCCTGGAAACACCTTAGATACCCCTCCCTAACACTGACTGCATTTTGTTTTGTATTTTTGTTTCGTTTTGCCTCTATATCTTTACTAATGTTTCCTCTCCAGCTGGAAGAATGTTTTTTATTCCTGTGCATTTCATAAAACCACTTCCTCATAGTTGCACTTCTTGGTAATAATAATCCTCAGAAGATTCACAAAAGGTCTTTTAAAAGCCAACAGAACCCTTACCCACTGTGATTATCCACATAGTACTCTGATAAAGACATAGAGGCTCAGCCAGGCTGAATAACTTGCCCAAGGTCACACAGCATGTAAAGAGGCAGATCCGGATTCTCAGAGCTGGAGCTCTAAACCATCCCCCAACACTGCCCCTTGGTCAGCAAAACTTGCCCCCTTTGAGAAAAAATCTAAGCTGTGAAGCAAGCATTCCTGGGGGCTCAGTGACCTAGGAACCCTATAGCCAAAAAATGAAATTACTTTTCCCTATGCAGAAGAGAGGAAACAACTTTATACCCATTGCCCAAACATTTCAAATGGAACAATCACCTTCCACCCCCACCCCACTGGAATCACTGGTTTCAAACCTTTCGCCTCTGGTATAACTGAAATCATTGTTTATCCAGAGTGTCTTCTAAATGAGCTCCCAATCTGCTAAGGCCCAGACCAGCCAGGGCCCTGGGGATAGCTGCTTCCTTGATCAGCTCTCCCTGGCTCATATTGACACCAGAAAATTAGAAGTTAAAAGTGAAAGCAGATAGAGGTGGAATTTAATTATATAGAGCAAAGACATAGTGTAGAAAGAAGGCAAGAGAGAATGGTCAAGTTGGTGTTAGGCATTTCATGCCCTCTGCAGCATCTCCGGTATCCACTGATGTGCATAAGAGCTTTGTGGGGTTGGGAATGTGTCTGTCACTCACCACTCTTGTACTCCCTGGTAGAACAGTGTGTTAGTCCATTTTGTGTTGCTATAAAAGGAAATACCTAAGGCTGGGTAATTTATAAAGAAAAGAGATTTATTCAGCTCATGGTTCCACAGACTGGACAAGAAGCATGGCACCAGCCATTTGCTTCTGGTCAGGAGTGTTCTAGGGAGTTTCCAATCAAGGCAGAAGGGGAAGGAGGAGCAGGCATGTCACATGAGATTGAGGAGGTGGTGCCAGACTCCTTTAAACAACCAGCTCTAGTGTGAACTAATGAAGGGAGAACTCATTCTCTTGGGGAGGGCATCAAGCCATTTATAAGAGACCTGCCCCCCATGACCCCACCAAAACATCTCCTACCAGCCCCACCTCCAACACTGGGGATCAAATTTCAATGTGAGATTTGGAGGGTCCAAACATCTCAACCATATCAGGCAGCTTTCACTTGCAAACAATTGATACAAAGATTATCTTAAACCATTCCACATTTGCTGTTTTCTAAGTGAGAAGCCCAGAGGAAAGCGGCCTCCAAGTTGTTCTGAGAACTCAACAAGGGGTGATGGTCAGAATGTTTTAGGTAAAGGGATCCAGGCTCCTCCTGGATCAACCTCATGTTGGCACTTTCCACCCGGGCCTCCTACTCCAGATTTCCAAGCTCCAAGCATCAGCCCCCTATTTGAGACAGGAAAACAGGAAAGAGGGCAGTACCATGCAGGTCTGCTCCACAGACCCCCTTGCATGTCTGCACTTTTTATCAGAAATACCCACCTTTCTCTCGCATCTCATCAAGTTTAGGATCACATGTCCACCCGACAGAGAAGAAAGGAAGGTATTGTCCTGATCAATTTAAGACCATCATGAGTGACTCTTCACTGGCATCTGAGAAATTCTTGCCCAAAACAAAACTGATATTCTATGAAAAAGAAAGAAAGAAAGTTCAGCAAATAACATTTTCAGGCACGGTGGTATACTCAGCACAGCACAGAAGACTTGATGCATAGCAAGTGCTCAAGAAAAGCATATCTGATGAGTCAACGAACAACTTTGTTCTACAAGGATGGAAGGAGGGGCATGGATTGGGGAGCACAGGAGGGTGGAAAGAACAAGGTGGTATCTGCTTCCCATCTGTTCTTGGAATGGCTTTGAACTCCTACGGTTGAAGATCTAAGGCCAGAAACTGATAGGACCCTTAACCAAGAGCATCCTAGTGAATGTTCTAGATAAGAGGTAATAGTCAGAAGCTTGTGGCTCTGCTTTCAAGAGCCCAGTACCAATAAGGCATAGGGCTGGAGACTTCTCTTAGCACCACAAAAACCCAGCAATGCTCTGCCCAAGAGAAACTGGAAGCTTTAGGAGCCTCCAGTCAAAGTTCCTAGAAGGCCAGCAGTGTCCTTGCAGTGGGCATCAGTAAGGCTTCAGCAAGTGTCTTGCCAAACAGTAGACTCAATGGCAAGAGGAGGGAAGGGCCATGCGGAGGCCGCAGCTGCAGACTGGCCATGGGTGCTCCTGAAACAAGCCATGGAAAACCAGGGAAAACTTTAAGGGGCCAAATGCTATAAGGGCTTGTGCCAACATAATTTGTATTTTGCAGGCTGGCAACATTTGGGTTACAAGTGGACCAAGACACAAAGTTGGCTATGGTTTTCCCACACAAAGGAATGCTAGCCTAGCTAGATTCTCAGAGAAGGTGACATGGCTGGTAAGTAGCCTGCCCAAGAAAAGAGAGTTAAAATTCTGTGTCAGGATTTAAGGAGTGTGCAGCTGGAATCAGGGGAACTATTGGTAGACAAGACTCTCCCTCCCCCTGAGCTGTGCCTGGGACGAGGTGCATTACTCCCTTGCTGAGTTGAAAAGTCCATAGAGATCACCTTACGGGCTCTAAAATCTTTTTAACACTGATGTTCTGTTTTGTTAGCTAAGACATACACAAACAAGAAAGGAATTAAAA
This sequence comes from Galagoides demidoff, assembly GCA_963574575.1. Taxonomy (NCBI): domain Eukaryota; kingdom Metazoa; phylum Chordata; class Mammalia; order Primates; family Galagidae; genus Galagoides; species Galagoides demidoff. The sequence continues at coordinate 7,198 of CAUYQV010012742.1, read as the reverse complement.
TCAGAGCAGCTAAGGATATGAGTAAAGCCATGGCCCAACCAAGAGGTAGAGGCACATTCCCTGGCGAAGGGCTTAACCGCAACTTGAACTTTACCTAAGAAATGCAAACAATGTAACCTAATCATTTGTACCTTCATATTAATCTGAGATTTTAAAATAAATAAATAAATAACAGGCAGAGTGATGCAGCAGAGAATTCAGGCTCTGGACTGAGCCAGGCCTGGACTCAGGGCCAATATCTGTCACTTACTAAGATCTTAGGTTTTTAAGCCCAAGATGTGTTTTCCTCATCTATAAAATGGAAATAGTAATAAAAATCTCATGAAGAAGTTTTCAGAATTAAATAATAGGTCTACATTGCCTAGTAAAATGCCAGGCACAGACTAGGTATTTCATAAATGCCACTTCAGATAAAATACAAAGATGAATCATCAAGCGATTGTCTGCCACAAGGATTTGAGGAATCTTAACATTCTGTTTTTACTTCTAAATCTTTGTTCCAGAAGAGTTATCCATTTTCTGACTGCCAGCCTCATGGTTGAGGAGGAAGCCAGCACCATCATACCTTCCTGAACACTGATGACTATGTGTTCTATCTAGGGCGTTGCTGTGGTTAGCCTTAGACTCAGGGAGGTAAATGGAGGCCATCTACTCTGGGAGGGCCCAAACTTGTTCCTTTCACAGGCTTGTCTTGTTGGATAGCCAAATAAAAGATTTTGCCCACTCACATTCAAAAATCTATTCATTAATAGGATGCAATTCACATTATATCCCACTAATTACCCTAGGAAGGCAGTAAAAATTAATAAGGAACTACAGTTTAATTGTTCCATAATGACAGGGAGTTCCAAAGTGCTCTCTTGAGTAATAAAATTAACATTTAAACTAGTTCAGTCAAAGAACCTTCTCTTAAATATAACTCTTCACCATTAGCATGGCTTATTTAATTATTTTGCTCTTTGGGCACCTCTAAAATATCACAAATTTAACTTTGAGAACCTACCCAGGTTCCAAGACAGCAACTGCAGGGCCTGCAGTGTTTTAGGTGGACTATGGATGGCTACAGGAGCCTGCTCCCACCCCACACACATATACGCAAACACAATAAAATTAAATTGTCCCACATTTAATTAAGAGAAGCTTCTCAAAAGCCAATGCATCTCCTAAAAGGAGGATGGGGTAGGGGCAACTGCCAAAACACTGTTCAGGGTAGAGTCCTACAAGATCCCAGAAGACACATTTTTGCTATGATGCCATTCTTTCTTTCACATTTGAACTTATATTGCTATTCCAGGGTCCTCTCTATACTTTCATTTAAGGGAACGTAGTGGTCTTAGAATATATCTGTAAAAGGTAGAGTCTAATTTCCTTTTGCTTGAATATGGGGAAGATTTTTGTGGTTCCCTTTTAACAAATAAAATATGATAAAAGGGATGCTGTGTGACTTCTAGAACTAGATTCTAGAAAGAATATAGCTTTTTCTGGCTCTCCCTCTTAAAATGCTTGCCCTTAGGATCCAGCCGCCATGTTGAGAGGAAGCTCAAACATGGAAAAGCCACACTTAGGTGTTCTGGCCAATGGACTCAGTCTGTCCTCAGCCAACAACAGCATCATCTGCCAGACTCATAAGTGAATGAACCTTTGGATGATTCCAGCATCCAAGCCATCCCTGCTAAGGCTCAAGGCACTATGGAGCAGAGACAAGTTCTGCCCCCTGCTCTGAATTCCTGATCATAGAAAACATGAGAGATATTAAATAATTATTTTAATCTACTAAATTTTAGAATAAGCTGTTACATAGCATTAGATGACTAATGCAGGACTGTGTACCTTTTAAGGGTACACAATGAAAGACATTGGGCCTCCTGACTCTTGAATGAAGACCTTAAGGCCAGCAAGGCCCCATTCTTTCAGGACAGACAGGGAGCAGCTGTGCCTGACTGCTGTTCCAGTCACCAGCCTGCTAATGTCCCCATCAGCCCACAGAGCTATATATTCCAACAGGAGTTCTTTAGTCCTGAGCAATTTTAAGGTTGAAAGACTTTCCTATAATTCACAGGTAGGACTCGGCACAGTTTATTAACCTGGGATGTTTGCGTTCCCTAAAGAGCTAAGGATTGGCATTGATAATCCCTTGAAAGTGGACTTTCAGAGACTCCCATCATGTTGTGGTTCATTTCACACATGCTTGGGAAAGAGAAAAAGCTAACCGATAGGAAACAGCTGTGCTCTGGGAATGGTCACGCCCTATTCCCCATGCTCAGCCCAGCCACACCCGCATCCACTGTCTCTCATACCCTCAGCTCATTCCCCCAGTCAGATCAGCTGTTTTCTCAGCTATTCATTTGTTTATTCATTCATGCTGTTTTTATTAATTGTTTACTGTGTAAAGGGTGATGGATATTTCATTAATCGTGCAAATAAATAATTGCACTGTCCTAAGACCTAGAGGATGAGGTACAGGGCTCTCTGGGGAACTGGAGACTGAGACCTGAAAAATTAGCAAATTAGCATGGTTAACAGTGTGTGTAGGACATAGGAGAGCATCTCAAACAAAAGGACAACACATACAAAGACCACATGATAGGAAGACGATCGGGGGCATCTGGAAAGAAAGATCAGCCAGGACACTGAGAGCTGAGAAAGCAAGAGAAAAAGAGAGAGAGGGAGCCATAGAAGAGGCAGAGGAGGGAAGCAGCCACTGGATCGTGTGGCCACATAAAAAGATTGTGACTATATTCAAAGAACACACAGTGACAGAAGCATTTAAAGCAGGAGCTTGACAAGGTCAAATCTCTTGTGTTAAATCATTTCCGTTCCCTAACCACATCATTTCCCATGTAAGTATGTAACCCAGATCATATTACATTACAGAGAGTTGCTTGGATATCTTTTTCTTTCACCAGACTGATGGCCTTGTGAGAGCAGGAACCATATTTGTAACCCCATCTGGCTCCCCACTGCTTTTGTGACCAAGAACGAACTCCTTTGTAGCCTGCAAGACCTTGTACCATCAATCCCTTGCTCAGCTCTCCAGGATCATCTCCCTCCTTTCCTCTAGTCACTCACCATGGGTCATTCACACTGGCAGACACATCTCTTCCTCAGGGGCCTTTCCAAGCAACCTTGACTTAGAATGAGGCCCTGATAAAAATTCTGAGAGCTTCCCCATTAGAGCACCTACCAGTATTCATTTGACTGCGTACATATATTATTGATTTAATATTTGTCTCCCTCCTAGGCTGTCATTTTCATGAAGGCAGAGAACTTGTCTGTCTTGATCACATCATACCCCCAGGCCCAGGCATTGTGACACACAGAACCGACATTCCACAAAGAGTTGCTGAAGGACAGAGGGAATGGGTGAGAATGTGTGAATCGTTAAATGAATGTGAATTAATGCATGGCCTCAGCAGCCACCAGCTTAGCTCAACAGCTGAAGTTAGACACCTCTCACTGATCACCCTTCAGTACTTCTAGTAACATAACTCTTTGCTGGTCTCACTGACACACTACTGGAAGAAATCAATGTTAGTAAAGGCTTTATGGCTTAAATGGAAAGTGGAGACAGGTAGAAGGGAGAAGGTATTTCTGGCAATCTCTGAGTAGTTATTATCATAATCCTCCAAGCAAGAGGAGGAAAACGGGCAAACACCCTGCTTGGTTAGTGACTCTGGGTAAACACTGACATGCACAGGACTTCATCAGCATTCAGAAGCTCCCAAGTCCAAGTCCAGGGCATTTCAAAGTCTTTCATGAGAACCAAGGAGGTCAAACACAGTTCTTTTAAGTCAGTGCTTCTCCAACAACCTCTGATCAAGAGTCAAGTTTTATTTTTATTTTCAAACATCATAGATAAATACTTTATAAAATACAGAAATTAATATGTACTTAGATGTGGCAACAACATCAACTCGCTGTGAGTATATCTAACTGCTTACTCATCACTTCTGTACTCATTTCCTTATGAGTAACAAATATTTTTTAGACCGAGACCCATTTGCACACCACACTTCAAGTAACACTGTGAAGATCAGTGTGTGCTCTCCTGCTGCATCAATCTGCAGCCAGGACAGACATTGCTAATCCACTGTCACACAGTTTCCCATTAATACCATGTTTGGCTTTTAAATCTTTCTCACCCCAGTGTTTGACCATGGAAACAATCAGTGGTGCCACAGGAAATAAACATTATTCACCATCCCTGCTCTACATTGGCCATTTGTCATATTTATACTCATAAGGAAATGTCTGTCTGTATTTTTGTTTCTGGCCTAATGAAAAGTTCACAGAGAAAGGCTACCTCAACAAAGGGAAATCCAATAGCAAACTTCTGCAGCTTTAAAAGTCTTTAAATCAGATATACTCAGGGAAGATGTGGCAACCTGTACTTTATACAGAAACTTCTGGTGTACAGCTTCAGAAGGAAGCTATACAGATCGTATTAGGGAACATGAGATCACTAGTCCTTTATTGCTTTACCCTTTCTTCCTTCAAATTCTCCATTCCGGTGGCCTGCCTGCTTTTATTTCAAGTTATCACAAGAGCTTGTTCACAGTGGATTGTTTTCACTTCTCATTACCCTCTCTGTCAAAACAGTGAGGGCTTCCATTCATCCTACGCTTAGTCTTCTCCTGAGCAAGATTAAAACCCCTCAGCCCTTCTCTGGGAGACATCAAGCTGGGGTCCAAGCTCCAGTCATGGCCATGCAGGGTCTTGGAGAAAAATCCACAAGAGGGAGGTAACTGACCTGCTGTCCTTGCATCTCAAATATGGATAAAGACAAATCTGGATCCAAAACACATCTGGTCCTACACATTTCCAATAAGGCCTGATTAACCTGCATCTCAGGAAACTAGAGACAAACATCAAGGCAGAAGGGGTGGGGCAAGAATGAATAATTCAATCTGTCTCTTGACAAAGACTATTTGTGTGTGTGTGAAAAGTAAATTTATTTCATGTTAATGTGAGGGTACAAAAAAACAGGTCAAAATATTTGATTTTGTTAAGTGGAGTCCCTCCTGTGGTTATGTCCCCCACACAAAAGGTGTTCCAAACACCACCTCCCCGTGACCATTCAGTGACAGCACCCCAAACCCCTCCTTCTTCTTCCTTTATTATCCTGAACTTGAACTGAAATGAGCTTTTCTCCTATATGGGTGTGTATTAGATTGTCTACTGGCTTCATATTAGCACTGAGTACATTGGACAATTGCTTTTCCATTCTTGTGATACTTTACTAAGAAGAATGTGTTTCAGACTCATCCAGGATATTATAAAAGATGTGAAGTCACCATCTTTTTATGGCTGAATAGTATTCCATGGTGTGCATGTACCACCATGTGTTAATCCATTCCTGAATCATTAGCTATTTAGGTTGTTTCCACATCCTGGCAACTGTACATTGAGCTGTGATAAACAATCCAGTGTAAATGTCCTTATGATAAAATGATTTTTTTTTTAATCTGGGTAGATGCCTAGTAGTGGGATTGCAGGGTCAAATGGAAGATCTAATTTGAGATCTTTGAGGATTCTCCATGGTTCCCTCCAAAGAGGCCACATTAGTTTGCATTCCCACCAACAATGGAAAAGTGTTCCACTCTCTCCACATCCATGCCAACATATCAAGCCTTTTTCCAATTTGTAATATACAAATATCTTTTCCCATTCTGAAGGTTATTGCTTTGGTTGTTGTCTCCTCAGCTGTACAAAAGCTTTTCAGTTTAATTAAGTCCCATTTATTTATTTTTGTTGTTGTTGCAATTGCCACAGAAATCTTCATAAAATCTTCTCCCAGGCCAATATCTTCAAGTGTTTTTCTGACACTTTCTTCAACAATAAAGAATTTTTATTGTTTAAAAAAAAAAAAAAAAGAAACAATTTTTTTCCAGAATTTATGATGCTATTGATCTTCTATAATCCCTTAAATCCATTTTCAGTTATATATACATTCTGTTTTTAATTTTTCAATTGTTCTATTAATAAGGTGTTTGAATATTAACTTTTAACATCAAGCTAGGAAACTGAAATTATTCTGGAGAAAAAAATCCCGAAGAATTATGTAATAGCATACTTAAAAGAATTCAATGGTTTATATATTTTTAAAAGTTGAAGACCTAGTAAAGTTAAAACATTTTAAAATCCTACTTAACATTTTATTTTACATTAATTTTGGGAAAAATTGACTGTGATCTGTGATTTTTTTTTCTTTACAATACCCTAAACAATATCAATTAACATTTTCAATTTGAAACTTTTTAAACAGGTTTTAATCATCTTAAGTACACATTATCCTATTGATGTATTATCAACTTTCACTAAGAATTGCATAAAATACCCCAAACATAATCTATTTTTTCCCTCCAGTTTTGGTGGCTTACCTGTAGACCTAGCATTTAGGGAGGCTGGTAAGAGAGGATCACTTGAGGCTTGAAATTCAAGGCAAGCCAGCATAGTGAGATCCTATAGCTACCAAAAGAGAAGAGAGGGGAGGAAAGAAGAGAAGAGAAAAGAAAGAAGAAAAAAGAAAGAATTTAACCAGGCAGTATGATGTACACCTATAATCCCAGCTACTTGGTAGACTTGAGACAGGACTATTTATACCCAGGAGATTGAGTGTACCATGACAACACCCCTGCTCTTTGGCCCCAGGCAACAGAGGGAGACCCTGTTTAAAAACAAGTGATTTTTTTCTTGTGGATTTGCTGGAGTTCTTTGTAGATTCTGGTTATCAGCCCTTTATTAGATATACAGCATGCTAATATTTTTCCCATTCTGTAGGTTGTCTATTCGTTCTATTGATTATGCCCTTGCCTGTGTAGAAGCTATTTTATTTGATCAGGTCCCATTTGCTAATTTTTTTTGATGCTGATTGTTTTGGGGGTCCTCTTCATACATTCTTTCCCTAGGATAATATCTATAAGAGGTGTCCAACATTTCCTTCTAGAATTCTTATAGTTTCATGCATTAACTTTAAGGAAATTTTCCCCTCCATCATGATTTAAGTTTTGTGAAGTAAGACAGATAGAGATCCTGTTTCAGTCTTTTACATTGCCTATCCAATTTTCCCAGCATCATTTATTGAATAGAGATTCTTTTCCCCAGTGTATGCTTTTGTCTGCTTTATCAAGATGGGAATGAGAATGGTTTCATCTCTGGATACTCTGTCCAGACATTATGTCTTTGCTTTTGTGCCAGT
>CAUYQV010012735.1:0-22114 GCA_963574575.1 Galagoides demidoff | reverse complement strand
TTTTTGCAGTATCATATAAATGAACCAACCCCCCACACACACAAATACAGTTTTTGTCTAATGAAAATTTTGCTGTGATTATTTATAATTGGCAGTATTTCTTCCAGAAGAAAGTAGAAGAATGGCACTTACTCTAAAGTGCATTAATAAAACCACATTTTAAAATTATCATGGGCCTTGACTATATTATGTACTTGGTTCTAATTAGTAATCTTTTACCGAGTCCCTGTTGTCTCTTTTCTAAATATGATTAACCACTCTTGAATACCATTCTTTACAATCACTATTTATTTACTCAAAGCATTAATATTATTCTGTAAACGTGCATTTTATAATTTGTTTCCAGATTTACCCATTATTAATTATTATTACATGTACTACATTATTAAGTAGTACATTTAATGCTATTTGGGGATGCTTTTCTTATATCAGTGCCACTCTCAGGAATTACTGACATTTTTAATTATGTAAAGCTCTTTCCAACTGCATAATTATAATTTCTTTCATTCTCATCTTGTTGAGAGATGAGAACTTGTTTGTGCCTTTCGTTACTTGTTCAGAGTTTTAAAATTTAAAGCAGAGTTTTAAAATTCATTTTAGGATCTGAGGTGGCTGTTAGTTACACTGGCAAGATTAGTTTGAGTGCAGGATTTTGACCAGAGTTAAGTAAAAGCATTAGAAAACGCAGAGTGCTTAAGCTAAGATGCCATATATTAAAAGGTGAAATAATTTATGAATAACAATCTGGAGTTTGATGCTGACTGACTTTTAGGATAATTGTTTTGTCCATGGATAATTCTAACACAGCACAATACCAATTCAAAACTCTTGTCAAAAACATACCAGAGAGGTCTTATAGTAATTTGTGTAAAGAGTTTCTGGAAGGAAGGAACATTTTTAATTTTTATTGTCTTCAGCAATACTATCTGAGTGTGTCATAACGGAATATTTTATAGACTTTCTATAAGATTATATCTAATGTTACAAATGATTTAGATTTCCCTTATGTTTATCATTATTTTAATTTTATGTGGCTGTCAGGCCACTAACTCTGCTGCTTAGCTGAATAATTTCTACTTTTCTGTGCCAAAACATGTCAAAACTATGACTTTGGGGATGGTATATTTAAGCAGATATTTGTTTCATTGGTTAACTCTGTCCATATGGTGAAAACATGAACCAGTTTTTACCTTTTAAATTGGTTTTGCTGTTTTCACTGTAGCATTGTCTGCCAAAATTTCAACGCATTCATTTTATTCTTTGAACAACTCTTCACTGTGGTGTAGACATGAATTTCCATGCATACTTTTCTTTACTAGAAATGATTTACTATACACATCAAAAAACATTTAAGATTAACTCACAGGAAATAGATGTCATAAATCCTGAGCTTTAGAGTCAAACTGCCTGGGTTTAAATTCTTGCTCCATCACTTACTATTTTTGTAACCTTGAGAAAATTACTTAATCTCTTTGTGCTTCAATTTCCTCATCTATAAATTAGGGGTAAATACTACCTACCTCACAGGATTTTTTCTGAGGATTAAATAAGTGAGTATCTGTAAGACTCTTAGAACACTGTCCCAGAATAGGGAGCAATATGTATAAGATATTATTATGTTACCTTGGAGTGTAAATATTTCATTTAAATTAATGAAAATCTGCTTTGATCAAATCAGATACTGAAGGAAATATATATTTCTTATAATGATAAGTTATAGTATTTATCTAGTGCCTACTGTATGCCAGGTACGGTGTTTAGGTACTCTGTGCACATTTATGTTAGTCCTCACAAATTTAGTGTTGTTTCTACATTATTATGGATGAGGAAACGAGACTCAGGGAATTAACGTAACTTTTCCATTGTCACAAAGCTGGTAAGTTACAGAGTTTGGATTCATACCCAAAGTCTGTGTGTTTATTTGAATCATGACAAGCTTGACATTAGTCAGTTACCATGATTTCTGTTTTCACTTACATGATATGTGACATCTGATACATTGTCCAGTTAATAGATTAATAGGACACATTGTCAGTGATTTTTAAACTGTGGTTCTCACACTTGCTGACAGGTTGTTAACATGCACCTCTAAAGACCCCAAATCCCAGAGATTCTGATTTAGCATGAGTTCCATGAATATGCATTCTTACCAGATACCCAAGGGCAGTGATTTCAAAGTGTGTTTCCAACAAGCAACATCAAATCACCTGGGAATTTGTCAGAAATGTACCCTCTCTCAGACCCCACCCCAGAGATACTGAATCAGAAACTCTGGGAACAAGGGCAGGGCTAGAAGTTGTGTTTAAGCAGGCCCTACAAATGAGTCTTGTTCATCCTTGTTTGAGAATCACTGCCCAACTACATACCTGATTCTGAACAAATAGACTGTGGAACACACTAAAGATTATTACCCATTGATGAAGGTATTTTTCTAAAACTTAGGTAAAACTAATGTTTTAAATCAGTGTGACCCAGGATCATACTATATTAAATGTAAAATGCTTTAAAGATAATTTAAAGGGTTTGTGTATCATTCATTTTGGCAGAATTTTTCTAGCTTCTCCACAGTAACTAACATCAGAGGGACATGAAGGGTTCATTAAATACCAGTAAATACATACTAATTCATTAAAAGCATACATAAATGATTGTCATCAAAAATGCCCACACTTGTTAAGTAAAACAATTTTTTAAGAAGTAGCAAAATGTTATTTTATAACATGCAGAACATTTTTCTGCTAATTCTATCAATTAAAATTTTTACACTTTCAAGGATCATTTGACTGTTCTTTATGACCTAATAAGGGAAAAATAATTTTTTCCAAGTATTTGATAGCGTACATAAAACCAGGTAGCATGATGATGATTTATTTACCATCTTCTAGATTAAGGTCTTTGTTATGGATAAAGAATTTAGGGTGGTCTCAAAACATAAATGGGCTTTTGATATCTTTATGTTCTCTAATAACAGAATACTTGTCTTTTCTAGTGGGAAGTTCATAGATAACAAAGGTTTTCATTCCATAGTTGCTTTCAAATACCATAAATTTCAGAGTAGTTTTTGTTACTGTATTAAGATATGAAAATAAATCACTGACCAGTTTTTAAAAATTTTTTGAATTTGAGCATTAAATTTTCTAACTGGTTATTTTCATAAATGTTTGAGTATTAATTTTCACTTCTTTGAGCCTATCAAACTATATTACTAGATTAAGGTACTTTTGTAATTGAAAGAATCCCTTGATTGATTTGATTGTATAGCATTTTATTAATCATTTAAAAATTTTCAGTTCATTAGACTATTATTCTTTGACGATTTCCACTTCTTTGTATTCATTTCTCTTTATTTCTTTTATAACTAACTTCCATGTTCTAGCTACTCTTAATGCTGCTTTCATAAGGCTAATTTGGTTGTTAGTGCTACATAATGATTAGAATTTCTAACATTTACTGATAATTTTATACCTACTAATTAGGTTTCCCTATGAAATTTAAAGTAAAAGTCTATTGAATAATACCTTCTGGCTCTCAGGATATTTGTGCTAGTTAAAAATTTACAATTTTAAATTAATCCTACATCTACAATTATCAAAGGAAGTAAAGTTATTTAGATCACCCACTAACCCTTTTCTCAAAAGGCAAAACTGCTTTGCTTCATTTCTGTACTTGATAGCAAGTCCAATAACATACTTAAGGAATCTGGGAACAACCTGTGGTATATTTTATGCTAAATGTTACCTCTTTTTTAAAAAAATGATTTCTATTTATACATCAGAGTTGAAATAGAAATTTCAACACAAATTGGAATGAAAAAATTTATAAATTCTCTTTAGAGAAACAACTCTAAAACTAATTTTAGGTTTGAATTGTACTGTGTTTCAACTCCTTTACATCTCTAGTTCATCTCTAGTTTTCAGTTACATTAGTTGTCTGAATATCTCTGCAGAGTCCTGCAAATTAATAATCTACATGAAGTATATTATTAGAGGGAAACTAATCTTAACTGCTAAGCAGTGTGCTGTAGTACTTAGTAATGTGTTTTGGAATTTAAAATTATTTAAGGTAATAAGTGTCGTGAATGGTTTAAAAATGTCTGGTGACTTGCTTATTTTAAGTGATCACCATAAGTCAGAAAAATGTATTTTTTAATATTTTTTAAAGTGCCTTTTGAACATTTTTAAACAATGGATTTAAATAAATTGCCATGTTCAAAGTTGTTTCATTTGATTATCTTTGTTTGTACTACAAGTATGATTATTGATGGATTGATGATAGAATTTTAATGGAACAGTAAGGTACAACTGTAGATTAAAACTATACAGCCAAAGGGGGAAAAGTCAATATCTTAGGAACTTTAAATATGTAAATAAAGGAGCCTCTGAAGCACCTCTCTAACAGATCAGTGTCAGACATACCTTCTTTTTTATATGGTTCCTATATTACATCACTTGGTCACACACTCAGACTGGTACTTCATAAAGAATTCCTCATTTATTTATCCTTAAATAATCTAGTCTGTCCACTCCCCTATTCTCTACCATTCCTCATCACTTTGCAGTGGTATTTTTTCACAATCCTCTTCCTAAAGAACCAAGAACATTGTAGCCTACCAAAGCAAGGAAACAAGCAATGAGTAATAGATATATGGATGAATAGACTTACACCGACATACAGTAGGATGGCAACAGCCTGATTCATTGAAGCTTAAACTAAATGGACTTTGGCAGAGAAGTTGCTGTAACTTGCTTGAAGACCTGTAACGCTACCCTTAGGTTGTGCCACCAGTGCAAGACCTCTTATTTCTAAGGGATTAAGAGTGGTCTACATGAAGGTCCAGGAAACTAATATAACCAAGCAATTAATGATATGACACATTCAGTGCTTTGGCCCTACATTAGGAACTGACTGTGGTTTCCAGCATTAACATTTTGCCAGGTGTAAAATTCATAAAGAATTTGGTGTAGAACGTCAAGACACTGAGGACAATCTGTAAATCTTTTGGACTAGTTTCAGTTGGTCACTTTTGTAACACTAATCTTTCTACTTGGAAATGTTAAGTGGAAAACCTTCAGTGCACATAACACTGAGGGATAAACCATGCTGCATAGGTGTGAATTCAGGAGGCTGCAGAGGGGGCCCAGCCTCCTTGTTCAAGAAGCCATAAGAAAGTCCCCAAATATATTGTCAGAGCAGCCATTTTGGTGGTAATGGTGTCCCCAAAATAAGCAAACTTGCAGACACAGGCTATTTTCTGAGTAACCAACACTGCACTAACAAGAGCAGCCACATGGGTACGTAAGTTAAGAATCAGAGGCGGAGAGGCCTGGGCAAGACTCAACTCTCCATCTCTCACCAAAGCCTCCTAAGAAGTATACCTCCACACTATGGCCCTTGGACGATAGAACAGGTGCAAGGGACAAAGAGATGGTCTCATTCTTCAGAAAGATATGTTGCTTACTGAAAAGTCCTGGAGCATCAACAGCCTGGAGACCCACTGAAGTATGATGCTGAGAACTGCCAAACCACCCAATTATCCTGCCCTATTTATGCCAGACATATATTTAACAGGCATAGCTTGGGGTGCCAAGTACAAGAGAGATCTTGAGACTCAATAAAAAGGAGGGGAACTGTAAGGCTAAGTGAATGGTTTATCGGGTGACAGAAGTAGGAAGCAAAGGACATATGAAAAGTACACCAAAGCCTCACTGGAGAGAAGGAGCACGGCTACAGTCAGTCCACGTCTGGTGAAAGTTGTGCTGGCTTATTCTGGGCATGATTCCCTCTCACTTTCTCAGACTGGATGGATGTGTAGCATTCGTTAGCAGAAGATATTTATAAATGGAGAACTGGTGAATGGAAAGTGATATACTGAAGGCCAGTTTGTGTTGACAGAACATTTTGGGGTTGTCATGCAACAGCAGTAGTTCTTTGGGATAAAGGGAGTGCTGAAGTAGAGGAGGAGCTGGTAGAAAGAAGGACTGTCAAGTTCCAGTTCGTAAATATTACAAAACAATGAACACTTTGGTTTTGTCCCTTAGTGAAAAAAATTGGATGCTTGTTTTCTGTTCCATGCCCACCTTCTCCAAACCCTTAACAAATTCTGTGAGAGAGATGGCACTGTCCCTATCCTGATCAGCCTCCTGAATGGCCCTGTCTGTGACACTGCCCAGCTGCTCATCTGAGGTCTTCACTCCAACCATCATGAATAGCACCTGTAAAAGCTCATCACTGGAGATCTTATCATCTTTATCTAAGTCATAGTTGAAAAGCAAAGTGCTCTTCGTTGCTTCAGCTGTTGGGTGGTTCTGGCCCATTCACATCTTTGCTCTTTTCATTATCCTCAGTGGGTCAGAAATGAACCAAAATTCTCATGGATCTCAGGAATCCACAGAAGTATACATGTTCCTCTACCTCTGGAAAGAAGGCATTGATGATCTGGTCCCCTAATGGGTTGGTGGCAAGTTCTGGAATTGTCTGGAAATCTTGGCTGAGAATCCCGTTCTCTCCTTTGTCCAAGCCAATGAACTGGCTATTGAGGCAACTGCTCTGACTATGAAAAGCCAGCCCCCTTGATCTCAGCTCTTTGTCCCCCAGGAATGTGGAGGTTCAAGACCCTGTCACTGAGCCTGGAGCTGCTTCCTCTGGGAGCACTATCACCTGAAGCCACCCTGCTGGAAGGAGGGAAGGAAAGAAGGAAGGGTTCATCTGATTATTTTAATTGATATTAGAGCAGAATAAATGTCTCTTATAGACAGTTTGGGGGATATTTTCCCAAAAATATTAAATTGTTTTCCCATCAAAGCTTTTCAGTAGGCTTACAATTTTTACTGTAATACAAATTATCTATATATATTTTAAAGCAACAAAATATTACACCTCTGACTTGGAATAATGTACCTTAAAAAAATTGGCATCTACTTAATAGTCCAGGTAAGTATATGTAGATATGTCTGTCTGATGCACGTATACATACAAAGAGAGTTCCATTTCTTGATTATTTTAATCTATCATGTATACTGAGAAATTTATTTATTCAACAAATCGTACTAACCACCTGCTAGAAGTACAATGGTGAAAAAGACATAGGATCTCTGTTCTCATCGATGCTTAATTCTTGTATCAGAAAAATAAACAGTTGAATGAATAAGATATTTCAGAGAGGTGTTAGGAAAAATACCAGCACAATTTTCTGCGTGGGTTATTAAGGAAGGCTTTTGAGGAAGTAACATTTGGGCTGAGACTTGAATGGCAGACATTTTGGATACTTCATAAGTTATTTATATCTATGAAATTATTTGCTCCTAGTATAGGGTGACCAGATTTTAACATCTGTAAGGCAGGACAACATGGCCAGGGGAGTGGAGCGGGGGACGGGGCAGGTAGGGCCTGACAACAATGCAAACTTTGATAAGCAGTTCTTGATAATCACTTCTCAGCAACTATTTATTACAGTTTAACATTATAAAATTAACAAAAATAATATAAAATTGATATTCTGGCAAAATAGCCATATGGTGGTGGAAAACCGTATATTCCCTTCTTGTTCATGCATTCTTTTCAAAAATCGGAACTTTTTTAAAACACTGGGATGCGGGACTGTCCCGCCAAAATCGGGACGTCTGGTCACCCTATCCTAATATGTTTAAAAAAAAAAATTTCTGGGCGGTGCCTGTGGCTCAAAGGAGTAGGGTACTGACCACATAAACTGGAGGTGGTGGGTTCAAACCTGGCCCCTGGCCAAAAACTGCAAAAAAAAAAAAAAAAAAGTTTCAATTTTAACACCTTGCTTGGGAAATACAACTTGTGATAGCTCACTGAAATGTGATACCAAGGTGAAGAAGCTTGGTGTTTTAGGTGTATTTCATCCAGTAGGCAGGTCTATTGGTTTTAGATCTGTGTAGAACAGTGGTTCTCACCCTTCCTAATGCCATCACCCTTTAATACAGTTCCTCATGTTTTTGCTACTAGCAACAAAAATGATTTTATGATTAGGGGTCACCACAACACAAGGAACTGAATTAAAGGGTCATGGCATTAGGAAGTTGAGAACCACTGTTCTAGAAGTTTTAGGATATGAATAAAAATTCACCTAGTATTCTACCTCTTCCTAGGCAAATGATTACAAATGTTCTCTGAGTCTTGCTTATCTGCCTCAATTTTCAGTAACCTGCTACCCAGTATGTTCCAGATTAGGGTGTGTGTGTATATAGTTATTTGGGTTAGGCAGCCCGTAAAAACCTGAGGATATAAATGACACCTGATATTGCTTTAGTAGCAGAGTCGTATAATTTAACACATTCAGATAGCTAAATATTTTCCATTTAGCTATGTTTTGTTGTACTGCTAATTGATAAGTCATTGGAAAGATTTTTTTACTTAAATACATACAGACTTACTGCTTAAGTTTTCTAAAGATATAACCTCATAATACTATAAAGAATATGATAAGATTACTACCAAATTTATCTCCTTGTTAAAGAAAAGTGTTGTACAAAGTGCAAACATTTTTCATCTAATGATATTGATAATTTGAATTGTCCAAGAGAAATTCTTTTAGTGGTTAATTAAGACAAAATGAACATTTAACGAAGTTAATTAACTTTAGCAACATTGGCATTTTCCAGATAAATCCTTATCAGTAGAACGTGGAAATGAACATTGTTTTGCCCTAAGTTTATTCCTAATTAATGAATTTAGTATTATTGCCTAGAACTTTACTGTAGTTCTCAAAATTAGCCCTGCGTTACATCATTTCTTCTGCCAAAAGAACCAGCAGTTGTTTGTGACTAGTGGTTCTTGTACTCTGTTATTGATATTTTTTTCCAGAAATGAGCATTTGTCCAGGCTATTTATACACTTTCCCATTGCTGCTATACTGCAGTTGAATACACTTGCTTGCTTTTTGATAACAAAACACATTGTCTTTTTAAATATTCATTCCATTGCTATTAAGGTTTTCTAATGAAAGCCTAACGAGACATAAATAGCACTTCCCTATTTGTAGAATTGCTAGATGATGTGCCATCATAAAACTAAGTTGGGTACAACCTCTTAATCCTAACAACTAATCAGGTTTTGACTTTTGTAAGCTTCAAATTTTTTTTCATAGAAACTCACTCTAAACTATATTATCTTCCCTCCTCCTCTTCCTATAACAGTAGAATCTTAGATTTGATAGCATTTAGGTTTGATTTCACTTTCCATTAATTTTGTTGTCATTGTTAAGATTATTGAGAGGTGGTGATAAAAGTCCAGAAAGTAGTTTGGGAGAAGAGCTTTTTTTTTCATTCTATAAAAGGTAATCTTTTTGGTTTTGTTTTTTTTTTTTACTGTTTCATAGGATGTGCGTCAGAGATAGGAAAAGAAAGGTATAGTTATGCTTGCATTTTAACATTGGGATTTTCTTTAATTGCAATATTAAAACTATTGCTTTTTCATGTTGAGTTAGGTTTACGTAAGAAGCAGTTTTATTTGATGAAGTGAAGGTAACTATGTATGTAGAATAATTGGCCAAAGAGGTAATTTATGGTTTATCAAGTAAGTTTCACCAGCCTACTTAACCTGTCCCTTTTTTGCCTTAGAGTTACTGGCTCTTTGACCTGCCCCTATTCCTCGCTTCTTCCATGTCTTTTTTTTTTTTCTTTCTGTTTTTTCCCCCAGAATATTATGGGGGTACAAATATTTTGGTTACACGAATTACTTTTGTATAGTTTGAGTAAAAATGTAAGTGTGCCCCTCACTTTGACAGCGTGTATTTCCCCCTCCAACCTGCTTACTTTCTGTTGAGTTTTACTAATAAATGTACACATAGGTGTTGATTGACAAGTTCCAGTTTAATAGTGAGTACATGTGATCTTTGTTTTTCCATTCTTGTAAAACTTCACTTAGAAGAATGGTCTCCACTTCTATATAGGTAATTACAAAAGGTATTGGTTTACTGTTGTTTTTTAAATGGTCAAGTAGTACTCTGTGGTTCACATATACCACATTTTATTAAGCCACTCATGGATTGATGGACACTTGGGTTGGCTCCACATCTTTGTGATTGTGAATTGTGCTGCACATGTCTTTTTTTTGCAGTTTTTGGCTGGGGCTGGGTTGGAACCCACCAACCACCTCCAGCATATGGGGTCGGCACCCTACTCCTTGAGCCATAGGTGCCGCCCCAGGAGTGCACATGTCTTTTTGATAAAATGATTACCATTTGATTAAATGGTAGGTCTACGTTTAGCTATTTTAGGTATCTCCATATGACTTTCCATAGTTATTGTAACTCATTTGCAATCCCACCAATAGTATATAAATATATAAATATTTCTTTCTCTTCCCATCCGTACCAGCATCTGTTGTTTGGGGATTTTTGATAAAGCCATTCTCACTGGAGTTAGGTGATACCTCTTTGTGGTTTTGATTTGCATTTCCCTCATGATTAGAGACATTGAACATTTTTTCATTTTTTATGTAGTCCTTTGGTTTTTTCTTACTGATTTGTTTGATTTTTTAATAGATTCTGGTTATCAGCCCTTTACCAGATATATGCCATGCAAATATTTTCTCCCATTCTGTAGGTTGTCTATTTGCTCTATTGATTGTTTTCTTGATTATACAGAAGCTTTTTAATTTAGTCAGGGCTCATTTGTTAATTTTTATTGTTGCTGTGATTGCCTCTGGCATCTTTTCCATAAATTCTTTCCTTAAGCTAATGTCTATGAGTTATTCCAACATTTTCTTCTAGAATTCCTATAATTTCATGCCTTAGGTTTAAGTCTATTAATCTATCATGAACTAATTTTTGTGAGTGGTGAGAGGTGCAGATCCTGTTTCAGGGGCTATTCAGTTTTCCCAGCACCATTAATTGAATAAGGATTCTTTTTCCCCAGTGTATGTTATTGTCTTCTTTGTCAAAGATCAGATGGCAATATAAGAGGTTTTAGATCTGTGTTTTCTGTTCTGATTCATTGGTCTATGTCTTGGTTCATGTATCACTAGCATGCTGTTTTGTTTACTACAGCCTTGTAATAAAGCTTGAAGTCCAGTAAAATGATGCCCCCTGGTTTGTCCTTTTTACTTAAGGTCACTTTGCCTGTTTGGGCTCTTTTTTTCCATACAAAGTATGGAATTATTTTTTTCTAGATCTGCGAAAAATGGTGTTAGTATTTTAATGGGGATTGACTTGAATCTGTAGATAAGTATAGACATTTTAACAATGTTGATTCTGGTGATTCATGAGCATGGTATATTTTTCCATTTGTTTACATCCTCTGTAGTTTCTTTTGTCAGCGATTCATAGTTCTCCCTGTAGAGGTCTTATACTTCCTTGGTTAAATATATTCCTAGGTATTTTGTTTTCTTTGTTGCTATTGTAAAAGGTATTGAGTCATTGATTTGATTCTCAGCTTGACTATTGTTGGTATATAGGAATGCTATTTATTTGGTACACTGATTTTTTTTTTTTTAGTATCCTGAGATTCTGCTGAATATATTTATCAATTCTTGGCAGAATCCTTGAGGTTTCTAGATACAAGATCCATATTTCAGCAAAAAGTGATAGTTTGACCTTTTCTGTTCCCATTTGGATACCCTACATGTCCTTCTCCCATCTGATTGTTCTTGGTAGGACTTCCAGCACCATGTTGAATAGAAGTGGTGACAGTGGGTAACCTTGCCTAGTTCCAGATCTAAGTGGGGAATGCTCTTAGTTTTTCCACATTTAGTATGATGTTGGCCATGGGTCTGTCATATATGGCTTTTAAGTTATGTTCTACCTATGCCTATTTTGTTAAGACTTCTTTATGAAAAGGTGCTGAATTTTTTCAAATACTTTTTCTGTATTTATTAAGATGATCATTATAGTCTTGGTTTTTGCTCCTGTTTATCTGGTAAATCACTTTATAGATTTGTGTATATTGAACCATATCCTTGTATCCCTGGGAAGAAGCCCACTTGGTCATGGTGGGGTTTTTTGATGGATTACTGAATTTGCTTGCTAGAATTTTATTGAAAATTTTTTCATCTTTGTTCATAAGGGATATTTGTCTATAGTTTGCTTTCTTTGTTGTGTCCTTTCCTGGCTTTGGTATCAAGGTGATAAAGGCCTCAAAGACCAAGTTGGACAGAATTCTTTCCATCTCAGTGTTATGAAATAATTTCTGCAGTATACGTACTAGTTCCTCTTTGTAGGTCTAGTAAAATTCAGCTGTGAAACCATCTGATCCAGGACATTTTTATTGTTGGAAGGATTTTATTGCTGCTTTAAATTTGTTACTTGATTTTGGTCTGTTTAAGAGTTCTATTTCTTCTTGATTGAGCCCAGGAAGATTGTATATTTCTAAGAATTTGTCCATTTCCTCAGTATTTTCTGATTGTACATCAATCTGGGGTAATTCTACCCTTTCCTTTTGACTATTTCAAAAGAACCTTGGTTGGCACGGCTAACAGAACACACACAGGTCTCAGATTCTGTTCTTCCCTAGCATTATATATTATAAAGGCAGTATCAGCAAGATGTGAAAGGATTCATGCTAATTGTCCCTTCTACACACTATACCTTTCTCTGTATGTCTGAAGCACTCTGCCCTATGAAAGTCATATTAATCATGCACATATTTTCAGGGACTTCTGGATCCACATGCAACTATATATTTCTGGTATGCCTGATAGATATATCCCAGAAATTCAGAGGGAACTTTATTAGCTTTTTGTTGTAATTCTTGTCTAGGTACTCTCCTCCAGAGGTCTTCCAGAATACAGCTTTAGTAATGATTTAGCCTCATGACATCTGCATCTGCATTAGGATTCCAATTTATGTAATTTCATTAATACCCTGCCAGCTGTCCTTGTACCTTCAAGCCCCCTTATCTGATATTATCATAATGGAAATTGCCCTATCTGAACTATGGGCTCCCTCTGCCAAATTAAGTTTCCTAGAAGGAGAGATCATTCCCAATCCTGTGTCATAACCCAGTATGTATGGGACTGAAGAACTAATTCCAGCCTCTCCCTCCCCCCTGGCTTGGCTTCACACAGAGCTAATCCCCAGGCTGGGCACAGAGCTCTGGCAGAGGGAAAGCTTCTTTGATCAGTGTGCTTCATAACCATTGTGTGAGTCCAAGTGTGACTGAGCTTCCAGCACCTTCCTTGGTGGGTAGGGAGCTGGCTGTGGGAGAGTAGGGTCATGAAATCCAACCTGATTAATCCTTCTCCAATTTATTACTTGGCCATTCAGCCTCTTTGCTATGCATTTGCATGAAATACTGTACATGTAGGATCTTATCCCATTTACCTGACCTTTAACAAAATAATTCCAGTTGTAAGATAGTATCTTAATTTAAGGTTCTATTCAACAGCCACTTCTCACTCTAACACTTATAGTGTTATAGTAACACTATTCTCTTTTTGATACAGATTTATAGCTATAGTTAGCCATCCAGACAAGATTCTCCCCAAGAGCTTTCAGATGGAATAGAAATGGAGCCTCTATGTTGAAACAAAAACTGACAATGAACCCAACATGACAAGTAGAAAGTAGACAATACAGGGAATTCCCAAAGCAAATCATCTTAATGCCAACACCTTAATCAAAACCCACAACAAAAACACAATACAGGGAATTTCCCACTGCAAATAATCTCAAATGAAAACCAATTTATCCTAATTCAAAAGGAAATGAATTGCCCAGGCTCCCTAATTCCACTCAGCCGTGATTTCTAACCCTAAACAACACCTCCAAACAAGTCCAAAATGGCCTAATACAGCTCAGGAAGGTTTAAAAACTTTCTCCAAATAAGTGATATCAAGGGTTCTCGGTGTGCACACCGGGGAACCTACCCTCCAAATGCCAAGGCATCATGACGCTTTTCCATTTTTATTTCTCACCAAGGTTAAAGTTGGTTATAATTATGTCTAATTCAGGGAGAAAGAGACTTGGGAGTTCCCCAGAACTAAACAAGTTCTAGTAGTGTCTGGGGTAGGTGGTCCCTTACTCTCTCACACCAACAAATGCCACTACTGGGAAAGATCCACAGTTGATCTAGGACTGATCCCGCATCTTCCAGCCATGGTGGGAGCTACAGAGTGCTGTTCCACATGGTCTCAGATGGGCATACCCAGGAACACCAAATTCTGTTACCAAAAGTTCAGTACTTGTCTCCATGGCCAAAGGAAGAATGAAAAAAAGTGGCTTAAGGAAAAGGAAAGAGAAGTTTATTAATTTGGGGATAAATGAGGAAGATGGCAGACTTCTGTCTTAGAAAAACCATTATCCTTGCTATCAGCAGAAATAGAGAGCTCTTAAGTGGGGGATGGATTCAGCTTCAGGCTACTGCTATTTAACTATAATCAATGATCCTCATCAACCCCACCTCCAGCAAACATGATCTCCTGTGGCCTCTGTCCAGATTTTCTCATAAGCCATCTCTCATGGAACAAAAAAAAAGAATACTCCCCTACCCCTGCCTTGGGTAGGGATGCAGGTTTTAATTCTCAAAAGGAGTGAGAGGGTTTTAAAGACATAGCTCATAAAACATTTTTGCTCTTTTTCAGGCCTTTGGCTCTGTTACAATCTAAGCAATAATAAAATCAAGTCACATCTCTAGGAGGGGAAATGGAGGGAAAAGAATAAACTGGCCTTAGGCTTCTCCATAGCAGCATTCAGTGCTAAACAGAGTGGACCAAAGTTTATCAAATTCTCAGGAAGAAAAAAAAAATCCAAAATGGATTTCAAATATAAAGCATTGGTGAGCAGACATTAGTGGACACTTCTTAAAAAATCAGGAGGATGAAGTCCATCTAAAACAAGAGATGAATGGACAAACATTGAGAAGAGGATTTGTAAATGTTGATTTAAATATTTCATTAAGAATAATATATGTTTATAGAAACATTTCAAAATAATAAATCTTGACAAAAGAAGATGAACAACTATGGTGCATCCTACAAGGGTACATGTGAAATTTACTAAATGTAGAATATAAATGTCTTTACACAATAAGAAAATGCCATGGAGGCTATGTTAACCAGTTTGATGAAAACATTTCAAATTATATATAAAACCAGCACATTGTACCCCATGATTGCATTAATGTACACAGCTATGATTTAATAAAAAAAAAAAAAAAGATGAACAAGTTAGAAAATGGAAGTTGGAAGGGAAGGGAAGAGGTAATATACACCTCCAAATTGTTTTTACTTTTCCCAAGTTAATAGAAATTTTGTAAAGT
The DNA here is from genome assembly GCA_963574575.1 of Galagoides demidoff. Classification (NCBI taxonomy): domain Eukaryota; kingdom Metazoa; phylum Chordata; class Mammalia; order Primates; family Galagidae; genus Galagoides; species Galagoides demidoff. Next base: position 6,896 of record CAUYQV010012735.1, on the reverse strand, counting down.
TGACATTAAGATATAGAAATATAACATTTTAAATAGTTATAAAGGTAATCACCAAGGTAAAACTATAAGCCTGTTAATTCTTTTGTTTGGAGACATAGAGTCTCACTATGTCACCCTTGGTACAGTGCTGTGGCATCACAGCTCACAACAACCTCAAACTCTTGTGTTTAAGCCATTCTCTTGCCTCAGCCTCCCAAGTAGCTGGGACACAATACCTGGCTATTTTTTTGTTGCAGTTGTCATTGTTATTTAGCTGGTCAGGGCCAGGTTTGAACCCGCTAACCTCAGTGCATGTGGCTGGCACCATAACCACTTTGCTACAAGCACCAAGCCTAAGCCTGTTAAAAGGGAAACACAAAATTAAAGATAACACAGGGCCAGGCACAGTGGCTTATGCCTGTAACCCTAGCACGCTGGCAGGTGGATTGCTTGAGCTCACATGTTCAAGACCAGCCTGAATAAAAGTGAGACCCCATCTTTAGTAAAAATACAAAAACTGAGGCAAGAGGATTACTTGAGCCCCAAAATTGTAGGTTGCTGTGAGCTGTAATGCCACGGTACTCTACCTAGGGCAATAGCTTGAGACTCTGTCTCAGAAAATAAATAAACAAATACAACACAGGCCATATAAGAAAAAGGAAGAAGTTAAAATAGAAAATATATCATAATGTGACAGCATTAAGACTAAACATAGGCCTATCAATAAGTGTAAATATGATTAATTTATAAGTATATGGATATATGAAAACTTGGCATTGATTAGCTTTGGGGCATAGTACTAGAATTAGAAGGATATTCACTATTTATTGTATTCTTTTTTTGAACTTTTAGAAGAAGTATATGTTTTCATAGTTAAGAGAATTAAAGGGGTAAAAAAGCTATTGACCCTAGATCACTAGGATTTTTACAACCGGAAGTAGAGAATATCCATAGACAGTCTTAAGCAGCACTTCAGGTAAGCAGGTCTACACACATGACCAGCAAGGATCTCAGTGTAACTTAGGTTTTTGTCTTCCTATGAGGAATTGACTTTCTTTAAAAGAGACTGCTGAACTAATTTATGGTGAGGGTAGATGACCAAAGCATTCACCATAGTTGAGCCAAGCAAAGGACTAACAGCCTCATCTATACCAGTCTTAGCATGCTTCCTCTGTTTATTCTTACAGGCTTGGAGTTAAATTATTTCATATCTTTCTTAAATCACATCTGTTCTAGCTTAAGTCTTACTTTTTTATCATTTATAGAGATAGAAGACAATGAAACAAAGGACTACTGATTTCTAGAACTTAAGAGTTTAAACCCCTTGTTTTAAAGATCCAAAAACAAGCCTAAAGATGTTAAGGTTTTAAATGATGACAAAATTAATGCTAGATCTGACAACAGAACTCATTTTTCCTGTCTCTCAGGTCAGTGGTCTTTGTATTAAATTCAACTTATTGCCTTTCCTGAACAACTTGAGCTAAATACTTCTTACTGTTAGGTAAAACACTTGTTGTGCATTTGATATCTCCATTTTCCAACCATTTGCAAATGTTAATAGATTCTAGGCAAAATGATAGTGACTGCTAGGCACTATCATTAGGCTGTGTACTTAGGTTTTCTATAATCATTATAAAAGTTCTGCAATAGGAAATGGAAATTCAAAAGGGTGGGTTTCATGCCTGTAGTGAGCTAATTAATGTCTACCCAGAATCTCAAAATGTGGTCCTATTTGGAAATAGGGTCTTTACTAATGTGATTATTAGTGAAATCATAATATATTTAAGGTGGGCCTTGAATCCAATGACTGGTATCTTCATAAAAGAAGAGAGAGGGAAATTTGACAAACTCAGTTTTTATAGTGTATTTTACATACAAAAGCCCCTACACAATTGACCACCTCCCTACATCGACCACATCCTTAGATTGACCTAATATTTATGGACCAAACATATACCACATGTGTGTATCAGTATAGTAGGCCCAGTTCCTTATGTTAACAAATTTGTGACAGTTCCTTACACAACTTCTACTATATTTTCTATTTTTATGTTTATATAATCAGCACATAGAAAAACATTTTGCAAACATTTTGCAAAATTTTGTAATGAACATTCTGTAAATAAAGATATTTAGCCACAATTTTCTATTTTCCCATTTATATATGTATGATGACTTTTGGGACACCCTATACATATGTAAAATTTCAAAATCATTACATATTATACATATGAAAACAACACTGTGTACTCCATAAATATGTAGAAGTAAATGGTGAGCTCCTGTTCTAACAAAGAAAAGTTTTCAGGCTACTATATGTCCCACACCTTTTTTTGTTCCATATTTATGGAGACCTTCTTAACAAAACACTTTTCTCCTGAATACAGAAGCAGAAACTCATTTAGGGGTCCCTAAGAAAATGTGACATTTCAAAGTACTGTCATCTGCTACATTTCAGTGTTCCTAAAGCAACAAGCAGAAGAAAAAGGAGAAAACAGTGTGTGGAGATAATCTTTAAATTTACATTTCAAATCACAAATATTTTATTATAAGATGTTTCTAAAATCCAAAAGATCAACAGCTCTTTCATTTCCTTCAGTCATGAATTCACTCATTTGACAAACTATACTGTACATACATGGTCTGCCAAGTATAGAAAGAACAAAAGGAAGACTCAGCCTGTGAAGGTTGCCTGGAGGAACTCACATTCTGGTTGGGGGGTTGACGTGGCAGTGAACAGTAGCCTCAGTATAGAATGATATGTGATATGATAGATATGCTACAGAAATCTATGGGAGGACTGTGCATGAAGTGTTTAGTGATCTAGGATGTTTCAAAGAAATGACAGCATTTGAATTAGATATCAAAGAATAAGATGCAGTTACAATTTAATAATTATAACTTTATATGCTATATTCTTGTAGTACAGAAGAGTTCCCAGTTTTTCCCCAGGTGCAATCACTGTGCCATTTTTCCTTAGACCCAGAGCCCTTCTCTTTCAATGCCATGTTTTTAGGTTTCTTTACACCAACATTCCTGAAGTTGCCTACCCTGGATCCTAAACAAGTACAAATAGGATATTATTGCAACAGTTGCAAATAATCTTTGCCCTGTTTCAAAAAAATAATAATTTTTTTAAGATAGGTTTTTTCTCTGTCACCTGAGGCTACAGTACAATAGCATCATCATAACTCACCACAACCTCAAACTCTTAGGCTCAAGCAATCCCCTGCCAGGTGGCTGGGACTATAAGCATATGCCACCATGCTGGCTCATTTGTTCTATTTTTTTGTAGAGACAGGGTCTTTTGCTCAGGCTAGTCTTGAACTCCTAGCCACTAGCAATCCTCCTGTCTCAGCCTCCCAAAGTGCTAGAATTATAAGTATGAGCCACAGGCTGGCAAAATTTTTTTCAAGTTTTGATACAACGGTAATATATACATTTGACAAGACAGAATGAATGATATAAAATGAAAGGTATCTTCCCATTGTCCCTATCCAACAGTTCCTTTGTGTAAACATAACAGAACTCTATCCTCCAGAAAAAACGGTTTTGTTTTGTTTTTTAATTTTCAAACTACATATATCATTCTGCTCCATGTCTCTTTAACAAATTGGAGGTTTTCCTTTTTAATAGTTGAATGGATCTCTGTATATATGTGCCATCATTTTTTTAGTCATTCCTCCATTCATAATTGAGTTGGATTATAGGCTTTTTCTGGTATAAATATGGCTGCACTAAATGTCTTAAAATGATTGCCTGGTTATAACCATAAGTTTTCCTGGCAAGGAATTGCTGGGTCAAAAAAACATATGAGTTAAACATTCATGGATATTGCCAAGTTTTTTTCTAAAAAATGTGTCCTACCTTATAATACCACTTAATATTTGAGTATATTTCCCTGCCCCTTTTGCCAAAATGTTTAATTAGCAAACTTATTAGTTTTGGTCAGTTTTTATACCACTGTTTTAAAATCTGATATTAATAATTATGTTGACTTATACTTTTAAAATTTTGATTGAATAACTTTTTGCACATTGGTAATTTGCCTTTCATTTTTAGGTAATTCATTTATTGGATTATTACATGTTTTAAATTTTCATAAATTCTGAATATTGGTCCATTTTATATATATATATATATATATTTTTTTTTTTTTTTTTTGGTACATAAAGTTTTTGTTCCATTTTCAGATAAGTTAATTTGTCAGCCTGTTCTTTCGGCAATTGAATTTTGTGTCTTGCTCCCACCAAGGTTCTAAATAAATATTCTTATATTTTTCTCTATTACTTTCATAGAGGGAAATATAAGAATATTTTTATATTTTTTTATATTTGTATTTTTAACCTCTCTATATTTTCTTAAATAGTGTAAACTAGGGGGGGCAGAGGCAAGATGGCAGACTGAAGCCAGCTTTTTGCAGAGGCTCCTGTCCAGAAGAAGATTTAAAGGACAGAGTTTAGCAAGTAAGCTGATGGTTTAGAGCTGAGCCAAGAGAGAAGATTGAAGAACGCACATCATCCTTGCTGAGCCAAGCTGCAACCCCCAAAAGACAATCAAAAGATACAAAATCCACCACCAAGCAGATGGGAATCCCCTCCCCCACAAGAAGGGTTCGCAGTTTACTCCATATGAATAAGCAAGCAGAGTTCAAAAATCCTCCCACTCTATCCCACAGGAGAGACCCCCCTAAAAACTGGACCTCCTACCCCTATTGTGCCTGCCTCCTGCCAGGCATAAAACTGTACAACTGCATAAAACTATATATTCTCTACCTGCAACTTTGAACTCCCAGGATTCTCACCCCCCCCCTCACCTACCCCCAAGATCTAGAGGTTTGTCACCCATGGAGTCCAGATTCTTGGGCACTTTCTTGAGAGGAGTGGAGGGGGAGAGGGCTGGTGCTGGTCTATGCTCTCCTTTGTGGCATGGGAGCAAGGAGAAGACAGTCAGCTGACAGGGAATCATATAGGAGTTGCAATATCCTGAGTTGCAGACCAGCAGTGGTGGCAGCAGGAAAGACTCACATCCCCATGGCCATTCCAAAGACACACCCTGTCTCTCTGGGCAACCAGAGGTTCCTGGATATGTGCAGCTCATAGACTTACAGGGAGAGGCCATGAGTAGACTGTTTATCTGATCCTAATAGCACCCAGCCCTCAGGGGAATATAGCTGAGACAAAGGCAGTGGGCGGGCAGAGGGTGGAATTGACACCTGAGTGTAAACTCTAATTACTGGCTGCCCAGGGCTGAGTTTTATATTAGCTTTAGCAGCATCTGACCTGCAGAGGAATTTAGCCTTGCTCTGTCCTGTTCTGTCAGCAACTTCAACCAGACACGGGGCTGGAACTGAGTGAACTGTCCCTACCTATATTAAACACCAAAGGTACCCCTGCCAGACTCAGATCTCTGGGTCACAGCCCTGTGGGATTACCAGTGACTGGGTGCAAGGTGGGGAAGGAGGCATCAACCTTCCTAGACTAATTCATTTGCTGGGCGGGTCCTTTAACCCTCAGTGAGTCATATCTGAGCTGCCAGCAGACCCCTCCTATCTAGCTGCCAGAGACTTTTTGAATTATTCCACCTGAGACCAGTGCTGACTGGGACAACTGTTTGGACCCCTTGAACTGGGCCTATCACACAAGGACTATCCAAAGTGGCACTCTGGGTGTATGGTTGAGGGAAGGTTTGATTTTCCATGCTCAGTTGTTGTTTGGCGGGGCAGGGCACTTAATTGCTGGTATTTCTCCACAGCTGAGACTTCAACCAAGAGTAAGGGATTCACTAGGGTAGGACAGAGACCAGCTGAAAATAAGACAGAGCCACTTAGCCCCACCACACCAAGCAGGTCCCTAGTCTTTCAGGCCATAACACTGTACGGGTCCTTGACAAAGCTCAAGGGGGAAAGCCAAACAGGGTAAAATAATCATAGGGCAGAATCAGCGGAAAACTCTGGTAATATGAATAACCAGAGTAGCTCAAACCCCCCCACCCCAAGAAACGATGTGGCAGAAGCAACTGAAGATCCCCTTTATAAACAGTTGGCTGAGGTGTTAGAAATCAAATTCAGAATTTGGATTACAAATAAGATTAATAGAATAGAGGCAAAGATAGAATTAGAAATTCAAGGAGCATTCCAGAAGTTCACTCAAGAATTCAACAAATTCAAAGACAAAACCACCCAATCTTTTGAAACATTGAGGCAAGAGATTGCAGCCCTCAAAGATCTAAAAAACACAGTAGAATCCCTTGGTTGGTAGTAGAGCACAGCAGGCAGAAGAAAAGATCTCTTTGACATTGAAGACAAAGCTTTTGAACATGTCCAAGCATCCAAAGAAGAACAGAAATGGAAAGCAAAGATGGATCATTCTCTCAGACAGCTCTGGGATAATTCGAGGAAAACTAATATTCACATGATAGGAATCCCTGAAGGTGATAAAGTTGCTTCACAAAACACAGAGGCTCTTCTGCATGAAATTATGAAAGAAAACTTTCCAGATATGCTAAGAGATCCTGAAATTCAGATAGCAGAAATCTTCAGAACCCCAGCATGACTCAACCCAAATAAGACATCCCCCAGACACATCATAGTTAACTTCACTAAAGTTAACGTGAAAGAGAAAATCCTAAAAGCAGCTAGACGTAAGAAAACCATAACCTACAAGGGGCAGAATATTAGAATGACTGCAGATCTCCCTGCCGAAACCTTTCAGGCTAAAAGAGGGTGGTTATCAACTTTTAATCTGCTAAAACAAAATAAATTTCAACCCAGGATCCTGTATCCAGCTAAACTGAGTTTCATTTATGATGGAGAAATTAAATACTTTAATGACATCCATGTGTTGAAGAAATTTGCCATAACTAAACCAGCTCTCCAGGATATTCTCAGACCTATTCTCCATAATGACCAGTGCAAT
>CAUYQV010012732.1:0-10928 GCA_963574575.1 Galagoides demidoff | reverse complement strand
ATGGCTGCAACCAAAAAATGGCCGGGCGTTGTGGCGGGCGCCTGTGGTCCCAGCTACTTGGGAGGCGGAGGCAGGAGACTCGCTTGAGCCCAGGAGTTGGAGGTTGCTATGAGCTGTGATGCCATGGCACTCTACCCTGGGGGACAGCTTGAGACTCCGTCTCAAAAAAAAAAAAAAAAGATTAAAGCCATAATGTAACACCACTAATGGCACAGCATTCTGGTTAAATTGAAAAATACCCCCCAAATTACCACAAAATTATTTGGCAGGAACTACCCACACCTTACTACCCAGCAATTCTTCTCTTATGTGTACATATATCTATATGCACACACACACACACACACACACATACACACACGAAAGGTAAATTCAAGAATGTTCATACAGATGTTGTTTCTAGTATCTTCACCCTGTAAAATACAGTGGAACCTCCATAGCTGACCAATTCCCTACATTGACCACCTCCTTAAGTTGACCTAATTTTCACAGACCAGACCTTCACCACATGTACGAATCAGTACAGGAGGCCTAGTTCCTTATCTTGACCTCCTCTGTAAGTTGACGAGTGTGTTATAGTCCCTTGGGTGGTCAGTACGGAGATCTTGTTGTACCCACAATGCCCATCAACCAGTGACTGGATAAAAAAGAAACAGTATTGTTTGGCAACTACTGAACTAAATGTTTGATGGCACAATGTGTATTCATCTCACAGATATAAAGAAGCCAGACTCAAATAAGTATGCATAGTATGATTTCATTTATAGACAAAGCTAATCAGTGGTGTTACAAGTGAGGACAGGGATCATCCTGAGGGTGGTTAATGAGTGGCAAGGGTGGAAGGCTGTGGCTGCTGGTAACAGGTGCTTCTGAGCACTGGTTTTGTAAATTCTGTTTTTGGAAATTGAGCAGAACACTCGCTTTGTCCATTGTTGTGTCTATGTTATTCTTCAACAAAAGAGTTAAAAGGGCCCTCCTCCCTTCTATTAGTTGTGTTTACTTCCTAGTGTGGGCAGGCCCTTTCATCAAATCATGGAGAACCTCTATATCCTTCAGCCAAGGAGATTCCTCATCACTGGTGCCCTCCCTGTGCCCTGTGTTGCGTTTCTCCCTGTAACTCAGCTCAGCTGCCTGCTGATGGGACGCAGGAGCTGGGAAGTAGAGCTGTTCTCTCCCAGGCCTTCCCAGGAGTGGGGATGGTGGTTAAGGTTCCAGGCTTTTATGGACTTTCCTGCTGAGATAGAAATCACATTCTGAAGGACGTCAAAAGTGAGCTGCCCTGTTCAGGCATCGGCCAGCCCCAGTTAGCCCTCAGGTTGCTGTCAAGCTTGAAAGGAGGATTTTTCTTAGATGACTAGAAATTCAGAGGAGCTGCCTACAAAAAGTAAGAACTTGATTTTGCCAGGAAAATGAAAGGCTTTAAATGTAACTGAGAAGATGAAGGACCTTCGTCCTTTAATTTAGAATCAACCACACAAACAATGCAAAATCGAAAAGAAACGTAATTTACAAGGTCAAGGTGATTTTCAGGTGTATAGAGAAGAAAAAATTGACACTTATAATTCTGACATGTCTACACTTTTAAATGGAGATTAAATTATGCTAATTGTTGAAATAAATGGGAGTTTCCTTTTCCAGGTGGGGTCTTTTTGCTTTCTCTCTTTCTGTCGTGTCCTGCCTCTCCAGATTCAATTCCGAAGCAGATCTTTCTGGTTTCACCTACATATATATTATGTCCAAAATCTGACCACTGCCTTTGCTGCAATAACTTTTGATTCTGGTCCTAACCACTGGTATTTCTCACCTGGGTTTTGGCCACAGCGTCCTAACCATTGTTTCTTCTGATCTTTCCTTGCCATACATAGAGTTGATTCTTTCCAACTGAGGCATGTATTCTTTCTAGTCTCAAAAGACCTCATCGTGGTTTTCTTTTCTTTCTCATATTTTTTTGAGTCAGAGTCTCACTCTTTCTCCCTGAGGCAGAGTGCCATGGCGTCATCACAGCTCATAGCAACTCAAACTTGGGCTCAAGAAATCCTCCTGTCTCAGCCTCCCAAGGAGCTGGGACTACAGGCACCAACATGATGCCCATCTAGTTTTTCTATTTTTATTTTTAGGAGAAATGGGTCTTGCTCTTGCTCAGGCTGGTCTTGAACTCCTGTGCTCAAGGAATCCTCCTGTCGTGGCCTCCCAGAGTACTAGGATCACAGGCGTGAGCTACTGTGCCACTTCTCCCAACCCTAATCATTGTTTTCCACCGTTAAACTTTTGAAAAGTCAAATTCCTTACCAAGGCCTGCAAGGATTTCCCTGGTTTCACCACGCTCCACACCCAAATGCCCATCCACCTTTTAGAAAATGCTCTTTTTCCAGATTTCCCCTTGGTTCACTGTGTTGCTCTGTTAGGTCACTACTCAAAGGCCATCTTCCTTTAAGGCCTTTTAAAACCCACCTACTTAAAATTGAATCCTGTTCCTCCTACCAAAACTCCCTTTCACCTATTTTTACTTTATTTTTCTCCATAGTGATTAGCATGATCTAACATATGATGTGGTTTATTTTTTTTGATTCTTCATCTTTTCTTACATTAGAAGGTGGGTTATAGGAACGCAGAGATTTTTGTCTGTTGGGTCACCGTGGAATCTCCAGCACCTGCAGCAGTGCCTGGGATAGGATTGGCGCTCAGTGAATACTTCTGAAAAGCTGTTTCGAATATTAGCAAGAGAACGTTTGATAATGTGCTATGAAAACTGTAATGATAGTAAAATGTTTTGATTTTGGTGCTTTTTCTTGGTGCCTACACAAAAGTTTAAAAAGAACTTTCAGAACAGCGCTCTGTGAATAAATCCACTAGTTTATTTTACACTGAACTATTTAAAAGTCTTAAGTTTGGCTTTGAAATTTATTTTTCTTAATAGTTGTCAATTTTTCCTATGGTATACAGAAATGATCCATTTAAAGTGAATAGGGCCAATTTATGGACTCTGAAAGGCAAAATGAAAAATGACTCTACAGTAAACTTCAGCTATGTGTAATTTCTAAAAAGGGATTTTTTAGGTATAATTACATTTTCTGCGTAGATGACAGTTAGTACTATATATAGTGACTTTTGAAACAGCCACTTCATCTTGCTTTGGAGAAGAGTTTTTCTCTATTCAAACACACTGTGATATGAGACACTTGGTCTCACAGAACCCCCTCCAATCCTTTGCCCAAAGCAAGCTTCTACTTTTTTTTGAGTGTTGTTTGTTTTTACAAAAATTTTGACAAAACTGGGGAATGATGTAGACTCAGAGAACTTGGGGCTGTCATGGGAGCAGGGCAGGGCCTCAGGGGTGCTGCAGAGACAGAGCGCCCAGAAGTGACTCAGCTGGGACACCAGTGAGTGGCTACACTCAGAGGAAGGGCCGACTGTCCCAAGAGTTAGTTTTCTTCCCTCCTATCCTTTCACCCCAGTTATCTCTATTCCTGCTACAAAAAGAGGCACTGGGTGTGCTGGACAAAGGCTGGTGGGGCTGGGTGCGGGATGGAGAGGCTCTGGGAGCAGAGAGGTCTGCAGCACAAAAGGACAGGGATGTTAAGGAGTGGAGTGGAGTGGAAGGAGGTAAGCCCTGGGGATGTGGGTGGTCCTCTCTGTGTAAGGGGCCAAATGTACTTAGGGTGTCAATTACTGAAAGTATTTGTGGATGGTGCTGAACACATTTGGGGGACCCACTCACTGAATTAGAATTTAATTCTACTTTAGTATACTTTACATCTGTTTTTTAAAAAACTTTTGTTAGGTTTTGTTAGACTTTCCCGCCTGAAGGCCAGCTTCCGGGTATCGTGTGTTATCTTAAGTAGCGGTCCTTAGTGCTGGCTGCTGGGCTGGCCACTATATAAAGCCTGAGCCTTTGTGCCCGTGCAGACTTCCTGGGGTGGGGCTCCTGTGGGGGAAGCTGCCTAGGCTGGCCCACCTGCCTGCGGGCTGGCTTGTTGGCTGCCCAGGGCACATCACAGCTACCTTTCAGTCCTGGGTTTTTCTTTGGTCTTTGTGAATCCTATGCAAACATCTCTAGCCTGAACCTCTGGCACTACACAGTTAATATTTGGGCCTATATTTGTAGTGAGTGATTTTAAATTTGGGGAGGTTGAAAATTTGTTTTTAGAGAATTCCTAATGGTTCAGTATTACCAGAAATATACATTTAAAGAATTGATTTCTTGGGCTTACTTGAATAATGTAGTGATTGAATACTAGCTGTTTTCTTGGGTGTGGGGGTGTGTGTGTGAGAGAGAGAGAGAGAATGAGAGAATGGGGGAGAGGGAGAAAGAATGGGGGGGGAGGGAGAGAATGACAAGAACTTTCCCAGGGAATGAGGAGTTTAGGAGTAGGTGGGAAGGGGTGCTAATAACTCCCCATAACCACTAGAGGCCTCTCTTAGGCCAAGTCTCGTGGTTAATAACTGTAGGTTCCATAGTGGGGCCTGGCCCGCTCACTGTAGATTAAGCGTATGTTATAGTCTGAACAAGTAATATGACAGTTTTATTTTAGGGTTCATATTATAATGTAACCTAAACATTTAATTTATTCATCAGAACAACCATAATCTATTGTACTAAAAACAAATTAGACTTCTCTCTGCTTTACTTTTTTTCTGTGTAAATAACCATTTGTTAAAAAAAAATAGAATTAAAGAATATTGCTGGATGAAATTATCTCTCTGATAGTACTGGGACTTTTGGGTTTAAAGTTATTATTGATTTAACATTTTGTATTGAGAGTAGTTTATATTTCTGATGGTAGACTATAAGTCATTTTAAGTTGTATGTTAAAAATTGTGTGTCTTTTATATTTATAATAAACTTCTAATATAAAAAAAATCTACTTAAGACATTACTAAAAATATTTACACTTGTCTGGGGTAAAATGAAAAGCAGTATGTGAAATAGTCTCATTTTTTATTTAGAATTATTTTTGGTGTAGTTTGACTTTGTAGGACAGTGCACCCCGTTTGATGACAATAGTTTGTTGTTCTATTCCAGAGTAGGTAGGTTGATGATTTGAAACTTGGTCCCTATAGCATTTTCTTTGTCATGATCACAACTAGTTAGGCTTTGGATGCTATACTGGGATGGTACTGCCATATTTGTTACCTTGCCCCGTGACCCTTGGTCAATCCCTTGAAGTCCCATGAGGGCAGGGAGTTTTGTGTATTTTGTTCATTGCTATATCCCCAGGAGTCTTGAGTCTTGTAGAGTCTTGTGTACATATACATGTAGTTGTTGAATGATCTTGTTGAATTTTAAAAAGAGCATGCTGCATTTGGTTTTTTAAATGAAATATCTTAAAGGAAGAACTGGCGATTCTTGCAGGAAAAAATACACTGAGAGTATCGCTCCTGCCACCTGGTCTATTTTTGGCATGACTTATGTTGTAGATATATTTTAAAGAAGATGAAAGGAATAATGACAGGTTCTGACCTAATTTTGTGTAATTTATCTTATATGGCAGGACTTGGTTCCTGCCAAGCAGTAAATTAAAGTTAAAACCACATGTCATGTACATATCTTCTTTCTGTTTACAACAGTCTTCTAATTGGGCATCAGTGTCATTATTTTATAAGCAAGAAAACTGAGGTTCCGAGAACATGGAGTAACTTACCGCTGGGGAAGGGCAGAGCTGGTTGCAACCAGGTTGCTCAAGTTCAGAAACCTTACTTTTTTATTACAGTGTGCAGCTTCTCAACCAGAGCTGAGCAGGATTTGTAAAAAAAAAAATTAGATTCAATGAAATAATTATGTGATTTGTGATATGGTTTGAATGCAACTTGAAAAGTATAATAGGTATTGGCAATAGAAATGTATTTATGAGGAGGGGGAATACTTTCAGTTCATGTCTGTTTCATGCGAGCCTTTTTGTCAGAACCATGTACATTCTGATTTAATCCTTTCAGTTTCCCTTTCTGCTAAGAATTATTATTGGTATTTTAGAGATAAGGTAACTGGCGTTGCAGAAGGATTAGAAGTGTCTCTGAGTCACTCACTAATGAGTGGCAGGCGTGCGGTTCAATCTCAGGTCTTAAATTCTTGGACCCTGCTATTAAAACACTTCCACCGGGCTTCATGTTGGAGTATTTATTTTATAATTAACTTATTTTATTTCAGAATTACCACTTGAGAGTAGTTGCTGATGAAATGCCTCTAAATACGAGCCTGCAACATACTTTATAATGTCAAGAATTCTCTTTCACATTTGTCCACCTGTATAACATTAAAATGTATGTATATATAAAAACATTCCAAAATACTGCAAATACTTTGTAAGTCACGCTACCCATTTTAAAAAAAAATTAGCATTACTTTTTCCCTCTTCCACATGGAACTAGAGAAAGCAAGATTAAATTATCTAATTTTTCCATTTCACATCCTGTTTGTGTTTTTGAAGTGTCCCTTTATGCACTTAATTATTTGAGTCTGACTCAAGATTTTCATTTTTGTTTAAACTACTTGCTTTTGCTGTTAGGAACAGTAGGGAAAAGAAAGAAATCCATTACCTAATTTCATAGTGAAAAAAAGATCATAGGTACGTTATGTTATTAAGTTTAACATTCTAGGTGTGAGGTAAGAAACATAAATTTGTTGACTCTCTGTTCATTTCTTTGGCCATGTAACTTTATTCCATTAAACTAGTTCTTACACTTACAAATTGTAGCATTTATGCTCTAATTGGTAAGATTTTCTTCCCTTTTCTATTATAACACCCTAGTTTTACAGTGGCTAGGTGTGATAATTTAACTTAAAAATTTATTAAAACTGTGGTGTTCAAAGGTTTACAAAAAGTATATTGCCTCTCTGATCTTAAACTCCCAAACTAAGACTGCTCTTATCAGTTGTGAGGGCATTCCCTTTGGACACTTACATTCTCTGTTCTCCCCGCCTCCCCCATCTTTTATTTTGTTTCTTCTGGGAGCTTGGCTTGTCTCTTCACTTGTTTATACTTTTCCATCTTTAATTAAATTTTGTAATTCCTTATGTAATTATTCTACACCTTAAGTTTTTTTCAATATTTTATGTATTTTTAATGGTGTGATAGTCTCCTTGTAATTAGTTTTTTCTTCTCCATTTTTTCTTTGAGTGTGATAGTAAAAGAGGTTAAAATTAAGTAACACATTGACATGACAACAAAATAATATGGTGGAGCTTGTCATGCCACATGTCACCAACCTGCACGTCCCTACTCCCTAAACTTGTAACTGTTTTCTCTATTTTGCCCCTCTGATGGCTGTTTCCGTATCCTTAAGCAATACATTGTACAGACATTTCTGCTGTAATGTGGTGTGTACATTTTTGCAGAGTCCCAGATTCTTCATAAATGCTCATTAAAAGTAACAGGATTTATGGGGAAAAAAGCAGGTGGAGCAAACCACTTGTGACAACTTTGCAAATAGAGCAGTAGCTGGTTGGGAAAGGTTGAGCTTTTGAGTTACAGAGCTCAAGGCAAAATGCATCCACATTGGAGAGAAGTGTCTCACCAGCACTTTGAAGGTTGGGCTAGTTGGAGCCGAGAGGCATGGCGCACGGTGCTGTGTCCTGAGCCTGGAGTCAGCACTGCCGTCATGCTTTGCCTTTACTTTCTCAGTGGTGTATAACATGCAGGAGCAAATCCATGTGTGGTCACCAGATTAGGCTGGCTGCTGCCACCTTGGACTAAAGACACATCTTACACTTGTAACAGAAAGAGGGGCTTCACTTGCTCAGCCCATGCCCTCACATGGTGGGCTGCTGAGTTACATTTGATAGGTGTGGCCTGTGTTTCTACATCTTGGCTAGGATGGGAACTACAAAATAGTTTGATTTTTTTTCTTATTCTATCCTGAGAAAGTGGGATTCATGATTAGGAGAACTACCAAATGTGGAGAATGTACCAAAAAATTTGTTATTCAGGAATAAGAAGTCCCCCCCCACCCCAACTTATGTGTGTATCTATATCTGTATTTTTTTAAATGTTAATTTTAGACATTATTCACTACTGGGACACAGGATGATTGAATGTGTTTGTATTCCTGGCTGTCGTCACCTTGTTTCCCCAGTTTTGAATTATGTTACCTGTATTTTATTTTTCTACTGTCATATTTTGATTTTAAATTATTTCAATCTCTACGGCTTGTTCCATTAACTTTTCTCAGTATTACCTCTCATTATGTACGGTGATGTGAATGCCCTCTACTTCCGTAGCCACTTCTCTCTCTTCCCTTCCATCCTCATATCTTATCATCTATTTATTTTTATATTGCCAAGCCTGGTAACAATTAATTCTGTTTTATAACCATAAGCAAATTTTGTTGTTACATTACGAAGCCTGAAATATTAAATTCTGTTCTGTAACCATAATCAAATATTCCAATCTCTGCCTGTAGGTTGATACTAAAAGTTGAAAACCAGTCAACACTGTATTATTATAAGATAAATATTTCTCACCACTGAACCTACCAGAAGGGCATGATTTTATTTATTTTTTTACTTCCAGTCCAGTGTCTTTGCCCTTGGGACCCTAAAAAGAGATACCCCTGGCAGCCACGTCAAATGGCTCCCCTTTTCATACAAACGCAGTAATTGCTTAAAGTCTTGCCACATTTTGGGGACATCATATTTGGGCCATGGCATTCTTTTAGATCTTTTAGAATTTTTAGTTTCTCATTACCTTTCAGTTTTTTCTTGAAAAAGCATAACAAGCTTCTAAACTATCATGAAGATCACTCATACTGACCCCCCTTTGGAATCTACTTTTATTTCTGCCTCTTCAGGGGTCCTGATTTCCTTTCCCACTCTCTGAGACCTCCTCCCAGCCTGCTCCTCGCGGGGGTCTCCAGGGCGTCTCTCCACTTCCCTCTTATACCTACCAGTTCCTAGGACTTTCTTTTTCATTCTTTGATTTTGTTGGGATGCAACAAAATGCAACAAAATTAATTAACTTCTTTGAGCAAAGGGGGTGTGTGTGTATGGGGGGGGGCTTTCTGACACTAGCATTTGGAAAATTGTCTTAATTTTTGACACTCAGTTTACAGGTTTTTTCCTCCAGGCACCTTTCCCACAGTCTTTTAAGCCTGCGCTGGAGTAGTAGCCCTCGTGTTCCCGCAGTCCTCTACACCAGTGCTCTGAGTAGAGGATCCTGGGTGTTCTAGCTTTTAAGATGCTCAGCTATTTCTTGAACTCCACCATTTTTAGTGGAGCAACAAATAGTAGGTGAGAAATAAAAATCCACTTCTTGCTCCATAATGTAGAAGTTTTCCACTTACCCAGAGATTAGATTTCTTAGAATCTCAGCTTTCCGGGACTTGGCTAAGCATCTGGGCGGTAGACAAAGACTTCTAAGCAGCATGTGAAGTGGTTACGATCAATACTCATGCAGACATAAATTCGACTGGAAAGGATGTTAGCCCTTACTCATATCCCATCAGCTTTTCCTTTACACAGAATCCTAACAAACTTCTTTTCTTGGTATCATGCCCACATTAGATTAGAGGCAACACATTAGAAAAAGGGGAAATATATGTTGACAAGCATATGGATAGGCTGAAAATAAGGAAATCTGTGGGAAAAGAAAATGATGAAAAGCACAAAGGAATATTTAAAAAAAAATCAGGTAAATATCTACCTTGATAACAT
Organism: Galagoides demidoff; assembly: GCA_963574575.1. Lineage (NCBI taxonomy): Eukaryota > Metazoa > Chordata > Mammalia > Primates > Galagidae > Galagoides > Galagoides demidoff. Next base: position 1,282 of record CAUYQV010012732.1, on the reverse strand, counting down.
GGTATCATTACAGATGTTCCAAATCTGTTAATCATCAGGAAGAGGTTAACTACTTGTGCCATACGCTGCATTTGAAGTATTGCATTCTTAAAGGTATAGGAGAGTGAACTCTCAACCATGTTGACTAACTCAGCCCCTCACAGGACTGGTAAACAACTTCTTGTTGGATTTCTTTCTAAAAGCTGTAAGGTACTGGTGACCTGTTTCTGATCATTAGTTTTCCTTTGGTTACATTCCCATTATTGCTAATATCATCAGTGATAAACTGTTAGGGCATTTTCCTATTAATTTCTAATTTATTATGTCAGAATTGGAAAATAATAAAATGATCCTTCTCTCTTTTTTTTCCTTTTAATCATGGAACTGCTTATGAGTTTTAGCTGGTGGGAGCCTGAGTATGTCACTAATTCTGATACTATTTTGTATTAACTCTTTTTGATATTTTCTAAACATTTCAAGTGGATTGGTGGGGAGAAAAAGAGGGGGAGATTAATCCCTCATTTTTGCAGCTGGAGGTACTGAGATGTGACAGGTGCCATGGTGTGTTGTTAACAGTACTATGGGACTGTTAATCTTGGTGTGAATCATTTGAGATGTGTTTCTCATGTCTCTGAGTAGTTAAACTCTTCCAGGGGAGGGTGGGCTGGTGGTGCCAAAGGGTGGAGTGGGGTTGACTAATCTGTTAACTAGCCTTTTATCTGTGAGTCTAGTTCCTCATTAGTATTTCTGACCAAAAGGATAGATGGTTGCAAATGTAGATTTTTGTTTTTAATTAGTCTCTCTAGGGATGAGAGACTTGTTTTGAAGAATGGAATTTTAAGGAAGGCTGACTGACAACCTCAGTTTCCACGTGACTGCAAAAATTTGGCAGCTAAAAAAAGTTTCACAACTATGAGTTAGGGCCAGATTTTTCAGCGACTGAGCTGCTTGTTGGTAGTTGGCTGTACCATGTGTGGCCCATAGCTGTGCTTTTAGGGCACAGTAGTTCCCTTTGGGTGCTGTTCATGGGACAGCTGGGCTCCTTCCGTCGTGATGGCCCCAAAGGCTCTCCTGGGTTTATCATCTATTAGGTGTGTGCTGAGATCTTGACTGTTCATCCCGTCTTTCTGCGTGTTAATAGGGCCCACCGATGTCTACCACAGACATGGGGTTGCCTAACACTTCAGTATCTATACAAGAAAGTATTTTCTTCCCCTCTCATACCGCCAGAAAATTACAATGCTACCTGTGGCCTTAGAGCTGAGAATCAGAGCGAGCGACTGGTTGTTTTGCTCAAGGTGCT